>CM075016.1:1140281-1168618 GCA_037576675.1 Pangasius sanitwongsei | reverse complement strand
ATCCATTGTGGTGGTGTATAGAGCCAAAAATGTTAGAATTGTGTCGATGTCCCAATATTTATGGACCTGACTGTATTCTACTGTATGTAAATATGTT
Organism: Pangasius sanitwongsei; assembly: GCA_037576675.1. Classification (NCBI taxonomy): domain Eukaryota; kingdom Metazoa; phylum Chordata; class Actinopteri; order Siluriformes; family Pangasiidae; genus Pangasius; species Pangasius sanitwongsei. The sequence continues at coordinate 1,168,521 of CM075016.1, read as the reverse complement.
TCACTGTTGAAAGAACAGTGATTCTTTATCATTTTTTTTAAATTTATTTAGGAAGAGGTATTTTGTATTGAAGCCCTGAACCAAAAGTTGTTTTTATTTATTTTTCATCTCAAGAACTAGATACTTCGCGTTATCTTCTGTTGATGCATCTCATTATTTCAACACTGCACAATCTATCGATAAGACCCATTTATTGAAGATTAGCTTATAATGCTTATTCCGTATGCACTTTCCCAGATAATAAGTAAGCCAGACTTTGCATTAGTGGAATTCAGTTGACACATATACTAATCTAATCTACAAGGTAATGATTGGTAATTCTCTAAAATGCTTTAATGTATGGTATGTCAAATGAAAAATACTCAGAATTGCCGCTATGACCATTATGGAATTCCGGAAATGTATTAGGAGTCTAAATAATTTGTCAGAAGCTAGCTAAAATGATGTGACATCACAGGGAATGTTTTAGCTTACGCTACTACTTTGCTAACTTGCTAGCCACTAAGCCAGCCTTTCTAGCTACCCTACCTATCCTTAGTATCTAGTGAACAGTATTCTAGCTGCATTCATCAGCAGAACTTTGGCTAGCTCGGGATCCACGCTCAGGTAAAAGAAGAAACTAGCGATAGTGAGCAGCATGCTAAAAGTTCTGGTGTATGAGGAAACTTTTTCTGTATATTTACATTTATACTTACGTTACATTCTCACTTACGTTATACCAGCCATAAACATATCGCCTTTCCCTCACCAGCTTCATCTTACAGACGAAAGTAGTGACGATAACTCACGTTAAACATCACAGATTGTCAGTACTGTTGGACTCGTAACCACATGGATACCAAACACACACCTGTGGATGTTCAGGATGTGGAAATTTCGTGGAAATTTCCGTCCCGGTCAGAGTCACAGCAATAGAACGACACTAGCAGAAACACTGTTCAGCCAGCACTAAGATTTTATTTCTTTTTTTGTTTGTTTGTTTGTTTTTAGCATGAGTATTTGTATTTCTTTCTTGTACAAGGTAACCAATTAGCGGTCATTGCAGTACCAATAAAAGATACTGAGTTCTGAGATTCATCTTGTGTGATTTTGTTATTTTGTTTTGGTTCTCGTTGATATTCATTTCAGGTCAGAATGTTGATGCTCATCGATGCTTCAGTTCCTTTAAATACTGTATGTTGCTTCATTCTAGACATAAATGCTTGAAGTACGCAAAATTGTCTGCTAGTAAAAAAAATAGTAAAAATTGTCTAGAAATCTGCCGAATTTTTAAATAATTTAAATATTAGATAAATTCAATGAAAGTCAAGTTTGGCAGGGTTTAAAATTCAATTGAAAAAAAAACCCACCTGCTTTTAAATGTTAGGATCTTTAGTTTGCTCTAAATCTAATGTTGTCTAATTATTTATTCATCTTCAGTAAGCTGGTCAGGGTGGTGGTGGTGGTGGTGGATCCCAGGCCTATCCCGGGAACACCGAGTGTGAGACGGGAAAACACCCTGGACGCAACGGCAGTTCATTCGTTGCAGGACAGCACACACACGCTCACACACTCATTCACACCGAAGGGCAATTTAGTGTAGCCCATTCACCTCCTGGCATGTTTGTAGAAGGTGGGAGAAAACCGGAGAACCCAGAGGAACCTGCAGGAAACCCACACAGACACTGGGAGAACATGCAAACGTCCACACAGACAGGAACCCAAGCTCAGGATCACCTCCATAGCTATCAGGCTGCATTACTGCCCTAAAGCCAAACTGAATAAAAATACCAAAGTGTGCTTTTTCTGCCTCCATCAACATCCAGTTTAAATCACTGATTTTTCTTCTTTTTGTTTATATTTTTGTTCCCTTTCAATAGTTTTAGTCACCTATGATCATCAGTATAATAACACAGGTATGGACTAGCAAGTAAAAACACCATAACTGTCCCAAATTGCATCTATTTTGGATTATTTTTATGTATATTTCAGCACCTTGCATAAGTATTCACCCCCTTCAAATTTTCCACATTTTGTAGTGTTACAAACTGGAACTGAAATATTTGTGTTTGTGCACACAAAACCGAGCACATCTCCTGGAAAATTATGCATACAGTGAAATTTATTTTTTAGCTTGAAACAAAAAAAAAAAAAAAAAAAAGGGCTTTTTTCGACCAATTAGCCACACTCACTGAAATTTATGATAATTTGCATAATATGTGAAACACTTTTGCGAACTGGTCTTTAGGATTTTTGGCCAAGTTTCAGAATATTGATTACAAACTACACAACAGTGTAGTCCTCATTAGTAATCCAAAACATGCTGAGATTTGTAAACAATATCGCCACCACACATCGATCAATTCTAAAGAGGCAGAGCGTGTTTAGTCAGTTAGCTGTAATTCATCCAACACCAAAGCAACACCATCCTGACTGTGAAGCATGGTGGTGGCAGCATAACGGTGTAGGGATGTCTCTCGTCTGCAGGGACTGGGGAACTTATCAAGACTGACAGAAGGATGGATAAAGCCAAGCAGATATGACCTCAAGCATAGGGCCAAAGCTACTATAAAACAGCTTGCTAGAAAGGTGGATGTTCTGGAGTGGCCTGGTCAAAGCCCTGACCTAAGCCCTGTCCCAGCTTGACCTGTTCTGCAAAGAGGAGATCTCCAAATCCAGGTGTACCAACCTTGTGGAGAGCTACCCAAAAAGACTGGTAAAGGTGCCTCTACCAAGTATTGACTCTGGGGTGAAGGGCCCAGACCATAATTCTCTGCATCCGTGTCCTATGCTGTGTTGTTTGGATTATCTCACTTTGATTATCAGCGTCATCCACATCAGCCTCCGTCTCATCGCCTGACGCAAAAGTCACTCGCTTGCATTTAAACACAAGCCTCATCATCGTCCCTTCACCCCAGTGATCTCTGTTCATGCTAACACTAGTGGGGAAATAATCGCTGATTCATTCACTTAGCTCGGCTTGTTGAGTAATGTCTAATTAGTGTGTTTTTATTAGGTTATATATTTTAGAAATAAATGCAGAGAAATCACAGTTTTGGAAGAAAAAGTAAATACTCCCATGCTTCAAGGAGACCACTTTCAAAACAGTTAGAGCTTCGGCTCAGAGACTAATTGAGAAATAAATATGTGGAAAAAAGGACCTTAGTCAGGTTAAGGTACATCCCAAAATGTAGGATTTATTTACAAAATTAATCTTTCATCAAAAAAGTAGACAGCCAGCAAAACAGCTTAGTCAAGCCTTTGGAGACATCTTACATTTCATAGTGCAAATTATTAAGACTCATAAGAGATAATGTTTATCTACAATTATTTACAATGGCTTATACGAGTACATATAAACAAAATTTATAAAAGCCACTTAACTTCATAGCTGGTGAATAAAGGCCAGGTTTGTAGACAGAAACATCTTTAAAGGATTTTCAATTACAAGGTCTTACTAGTCTGAAAGTGCAAATGAAAACGATATGTGACCTGGCATAAAGAAAAATTAGTAATACACTGCATTGTAATAATATTTTTACACACTTTGATACTGTAAACAGAATTTTTAGCGTCCATCAGTGAGACATTAGCGATCCTGAGAGAACCCTCCTGTCCTTCTGAAAGGGTGCTGTAAACATTTATCTTTAAAGGTTAAAAGCTTTAAAAGGTTTTTACTTATTTATTTTAACTGTCAAACCTCTGAAGTCGGCGCTGACGTATTTCCTCCAAGTTGGGCGCAGAGTTAACACTGAACCCATACGGTGGTCTGCTGTGGGTACGCCGTCCTGCGGGACACACATTTAAACACTTGGTCAGTCTTCCATATGGCCTGTAGGTGGCAGCAAACACAAACTTATGTTCTAACAAACGCTCCTTTTTTTTTTGGACAAGCATTACTTGAAGGTCACATTTCGAAATTTTGGCACTACAACTACCAAAACAGTATAATCATCTAAAAATTAATTATTTTATTTTTAGCTTATTTTTTTAAATCTGCTTTAATCTTTTCACTGTTGTCTGATCAAATGTCTAACCCATTTCATGGTAGTCATCCGAGCAAGTGACTGGGTTCTCCCACAAGGTATTAACTTTAGTAAAAGTGTCCTTATGCTCTCTCAAAAGGGCACTTAAGTGCAAGGGAAAATGCAGGAGCTTTAACATTGAGATTTATACAGATACCACAGACGCAGACACCAGTGGTCTTTGTTCTGGCTGACGAAGCCTGGTGCATAAATCTGTCAGGCACGAAACTGAATATGGCTCGCAAATCGTTTGAGGCTTTGGCAAATGTGGGTTGTATCTCGTACAGTTGCTCCTGGCCTTTAATGAGACAATGCCCTTAACTCCAGGTGCAATGGGTACAGACATCCTACAGGTTACTCCAAGCAGTGGGAGACATAGCAATGATGTGCGCTGGATTAAAACGATTATTTAATGCAAGTGAGAAGGCAAGATGGCTTGCTCCAATACTGTTGCAAGTCTAGAAAAACAAGCTTTGCCACCTGCCACTAGTAGCTGGACAGGTCTTTGGCACAAGGGCCCAGGAGGCATTAGATCGTTGTCTCTGAAACAGGAACCGGACCGTCTACTTTTAGGCACCCTTCTCTGATATAGCTAATGTGCAAATTCTTGAGTCTGTTCAGTTAAAGGATTTGTTCAGTTGCACAGTTTGGCCAAATGTGTGGCCTGATCTACCAGCTTAACACTACTACTCACACGAACTGCTGAAAATGTTCAGTTTGGACCGAATTAACCCTCACTGAACTGCATGGCAAATGTGAATGCTAATTCGTCCCCCTTAGTGACCCACTAAAAGAGTCATTCGTAAACAAACCATATTATGGCAACACACAATATCCATGAAACAGGGTTTCAGAACTCAGAACGGCAGATGCATGGAGATAACTGAAGGTGGCAAGGCAACTCCTTTAAAACTGAAGGGTGAATGGATGGAGCAAAATACAGGGGGATATTACAAGAGAACCTGCTTCAGTCTGGGAGGAACGTCACCTTTCAGCCGGAGGACAACGGCCGCAAACACAAGGCCAAAGCAACACAGGAGTGGTTAAAAACAAAAAGGTGAATGTTTTACAGTGGCCACCTCAAAGTCCAGATCTGAATCCTATTGAGAATCTGTGGCACTGTTTGAGACCTGCAGACAACAAACATCATCCAAACAACCTGAAGAACGTGGAGCAAATCTGCCAGGATAAATGGGTGAAAAATCACTCCCAGAGCTGGTAGGAACTTACCCCAACAGACTTAACGCTGTTATTGCAGCAAAAGGTATTGGTCTGAAGGGGTCAAATACTTATGCAAGCAGCATTTTCAGTTATCTGCTTTTCAATTTTGACACAAATTTTGACTTTGAAAGCGCATATTGGTTTGGAATAAAATACTGCTGGAACAATCTGTGTAAGTGTCATTTGTAATACAGTCGAATCTGATGACTTTTAAGGGGGTTGAATACTTTTGAAAGCCACTGTATCTGAAATAGCAATCTAGTGCCTTTTTTTAAACCGGTGCAGCCCTCATATATCCCTCATGACTTATAATCTGATTAACAACTGGTGATCCATTCAGCTAGATAAACTTATGTAAACTTGTTTGGCTACAATCAGCTTGAATCAAAAACAATGTCCCAGTGAATCGCTTGTGTTTTTTATTTAAGTGTTTAAACCCATAAAACCTCTCACCTTGCTCTTGCAGGCTGGCCCTAATGGCTGCCTCGAACTGCTCCTGCTCCGACAGACCAGCCGTGTAAGGGTGCTGAGGGGGTGCCGAGGGATCGACTCTGTTATAGGGACCCTGCCTGTCGTAGGGAGATGTGTCTGGCGTGTAGGGCATTCCATATCCACTGTAACCTGCACAAAATGAAATCCAAAAATACATCCTGGTCTGGAATATGGAAAACCTAAACCTTAAAGAGAAGTGACACACAGTCCTTCCGAAGGATCAGAGGGTGGTGAAATGAAGGACAATTGAAGTAAACAGTAAAAAAAAAAACATAACATAGTACAATTAATACTGTCCTTTTACAAATTGCTTGTCTAATGTGTTTCATTTTCCTTTGGCAGAAAGCGAGGGTGCCGCGTCAAGCAAGGAAATGATTCGAGACAAGCGCATCGACCAAAAATGGTTAATCTAAGATGGGGCGGGGTTTCCAGGGGGTCAGCTAATATCAGATGCAACTGTCAATCATTCCATTTTCATATCCCGATTGGCTCATCTGATGTTTTTGTGGGGGAAGGACGCCTCTTTTGGTGAATTTTGGAGCCATAACTCATACCAGAGTGAGTAGTCCAACATTAAAATGCACAGCTTATACACAAAACGCAAAAAAGTTGGCAGGTCTGTAGTCTGCTGACCGAGATGATTAAAGTTTATCACTACTAAGTACTGTAGTGTGTTCTATCATACTATACAGTGCCATTCCTGACTGAGTAGAATTATTAAGAATTCATATCAAAAGCAAATGCACTAGGGCTCAAGCTCTTACCTGACGAGTTATAGTACGTGCGAGGCCTGCCATAGTTTCCATGACCACTTACAAAACCTGTGGGACCAAAGCAGATTTGTTTACGGGTTTGTAAATAAAATGTGTTTTGAGACCGAGTTACTATGGTGGCTTTTCCATTCACATGATGTGGGTGCTGATGTTGGCCTGCGACAACGGTTCCATTCTGGGGCCAGAAAACAACGATCTGGAAATGTCATGAGCTAGGGGGCGGGGTCACGGCGTCATCGCTGCTGTGACAAGTCAAACATGACGATGAAAAAGTGTGAACAGTGGGGAGCAAAGATGAACACTTTCTCCTGTCATTTGAGTGGAAACGTTCAATTATTGTGTGTAATGTTGAATTTACACAATTATGTTTATACATCTGATATTTATGAAGGGTGGCAAATATTGTGGAGGGCACAATACGCACACATGCACGCACACACACACACACACATACACACACATACACACACATACACACACAGTCTCACCTGCACATGTTTTCATAAGTGTTCTGAGGGGACCAGTAGTGTAGAGAAGCCCCACCAAAATACCAGACAGGTGCCCAACAAACGACGTCCTGCAGAGAGACACAGAAAGAGAGAGTGTATGAGTGTGTGTGTGTGTGTGTGTGTATACAAGTTGCTACCTGCATGTGCACTGACCCTCACATGCTTCACAATGATATACTGTAATTATACATTGAGACACACAGAAAACACTCCCACACAAAATGTTCTCACTGAACAAAGGTCTGGAAGGTTATAATTACAAAACACACAAAACACAGGGTCTCTCTCTCGCTCTCTCACACACACACACACACACACACACACACACACACTGATGAGGTGAGGTGAGGGAACGACTACAACCCTTAGTGATAACATGAGCTAACTTGTTTCATGGACATTCCTCAACATTAAATGATAATCGTTGGCAAATCACTGTGGTGTGAAAGGAACAGAATACGAAGGGCTGTGCTGTTATAGGAAAATAATCAACGTCTGAGACGCACCGATGACTCTGCTTCATGTTGGGTGTGGACTCTTTTCCTAGAACTTACTGGATTTACATAGATAGTGGATGACAACAGTGTTATACATGTGCACAACCTCACGTTTATACCCCAGGAAGGAACACACTGCATGTGTGTGTGTGTGTGTGTGTGTCTTACCCTGGGTTCAGGATGTGAATGAGGACTAGCTCCACCCAGCAGGCGTAGCGTTTGGCTACAGGAAACCCCATGATGTATTTGACCCCGCCCGGGTTATAATGATTATTTACAACTTTCAGCCCGAAGAGAACACCTACGACAGACGATAAACAGCCAGTAGATTTCCTACAAATATCTCGAATCTTAACATGAAGTTTAAACTGAACAAGCAGACACAAGTACTGACCCGAAAACCCTACAGCGCACTGCGTGCTGAAGGAGGAATCGTCCATGAGCTCCGTTAGCCCCGCCTCCAGGAGCAGATAGACCAATCCGGTAAGCAGAGAGAAGACGGACAGGAGGTAGGCGAACCAGGCGGTGCCGAGCCTGCGCTCCAGGTTGATGCCTTTCCAGAGGAAGGAGAGCATGTTGAAGTAGAGGTGCCAATCATCGACGTGGTGAAGAGGAGAGAACAGGAGACGATGCCAGTCTCCATCCCAGTATGCATGCTGTACACTCACACACGTCTGAACACACACACACACACACACGTCATGTCATGTCTCTCAAAACTATCTGCAAATGGAAGTAAGGTGTAATCAGTGCACTTTATTCTCTTCTCTCACTCTGTTCTGTCTGTCTAATCGTAGCTCTGTATCTTATGCACTACCTGTAAGAGGGGCTTGACAGGAAACAGGAAGAGGTAGACATTGAGGCCGAGCGTCGCTAGTGTAGCAGGAGGGATGTTGTCCGTGCCGATCTGGAACACCTGAGACGCCAGCAAGAGCAGGCCAAGAGAAAATCCTCGCTGTCTGGTACGCATCTGAAACACACACACACACACACACACAAACGTGCGCTGCATTATTACACCACAGCGCTGCTGAATGCTCCATTCTGATTGGTCAGAAGGCGCTGACTCATTTTCTAGAAGCGTGTATGGCGGTGACGTTTTCTCTAAAGATGTTTATTTGGCATTTTTGGAAGGAGTCTCCAGTATCAGTAACTTCAGTTTTCCGCGTCATCTGTGTTTTTTTTTTTTTTTTTTTGGTCTTATTAACTGCAAGAAAGAGAGAGGGGAAAAAAAATCGAGGCTGGAGAAAGAACGATTGTTCTGATTTACTATATCTGTTACTATGCGAGTGATAACAGGAACTAGCTTGCTTTTCAGATATTCCACGACATAAAATGTAACTATAAATTGATAAAAAGTATGTGTATTTCTTTAATTAACACACACACACACACACACACAAACACACAAAGAAGCCTGGAATTTCTGCCAGTTTTTTTTTTTTTTTTTTCTTCAATCCACCAGATTTTTTCTGTGTTTGGCACATACCAAGCATCATCCCAAACTCCTACACAGGTCACACACACACACACACACACACACACACACATAAACACATGCAATGCAGGCACAACACTGACATCCAGGGCAAAAGGGCAGCGGAAACAACGCGGAACAGAGATGAAAATACACCCAGCTTACTGTGAGGGTTTGAGAATGTTAAGAATGCCCTGACTGAGCACTGCTCAAACCACAGAATGCCCTGAGAGTAAATGAGGGTCCTACACACACACACACACACACACACACACACACACACACACACACACACACACACAAGAATCATCCCAATACAAGCTCAAATGTGGAGCATTCAGACACAGATTCTCCAATTCCCCCACAATATCCAAGCAAAAATGCACATTTTTTTTCCACAGACACAAAATAATAATCACAACAAAGTCACAAATATTACAATACTGAAAATAAAATATGATTATCTGGTTACTCCTCCTTTAACAAACCGACCGATTCTCAATAACATGTTTTTATTCTTTTTTTTCCATCCTGAAACATCTCAACATTCACTTTTCTTTTCTCAGTCACCCTTTTCCAGCGACGTTCAATATCACGTTAATGAGAAACCCAGCGTAGAGTTATGGCGGAGACTCGGCTCGGCTAGTTAGCGATCTGTCTCTGAGTGACGCGTGCGGTATTAAGCGTGAACGTTGAAGCTTTGGGTGCTTGAGCAGAGTGTACAGACGAGGAAAAGGGACGGACTAAAGGACTAAAGCGCCGCCGCATCTGCCGCATCGTTCTTTTAGGTACCGATGAAGTCGAAATGCATCATGGGTAATGCAGAAAGTCATATTAGACCAACAATTAGTCCGTGAAAGACGCTGAAACTAAAAAAAAGTCATCTCAGAATGTTATTATACAATAAATCTTGGATGCTGCTGAAAATCAATTCAAGTGTTTTCCCCTTATTAAAAGCAATAACAGTGTCGCCATGTGACGTCAGCACGGCACATATGACACACGTATAATGAAAACACAGCGTCACCACGGCAAAATATCACCACAGTCATTAAACTATTAAACAAATCAGAACTAGTTCCTTAATAAATCTACTGCATGTGTTTCTCGGTGGAGTTTTCCTTTAATCATAGGACATATTAATGAATATGTCAGTAACTGTGCATGAGCTGTCAGGGCTGTGTTACAGCGAAGGCACTGGACAGTGACAGTTTAAGGAAATAAATATTTGTTACACAAGCTTTAAACGGTCTCGAATGAAAATAGTGTACGACTGAAAAACTTTGGGACAGTAGTTCCGGTTTCCGGTTTCCTGTAGCAGTAGCAGTAGTTTACCGTGTGTCAGGCTGAAATTCCTCTCAGAGTCGCCCAGAGCTTAAAGCCGTCTGCTATGGCTCCTTCCAGCTCCTGACTCCTGGTTATTTCACCCGAAATGCGTCTCACCTCGGCTACACACGTCCTTTTAGCCTGGCGAGGTTTCCTATCATTTCATCAGCGCCATACCGGAAGTAAACAAAGCGAAATGGTGGCTCGCCCAGCTTAGCTTCATTTAGCTTAGCTTAGCGTGACTTTACAAAACAGTGCCTCAGTGCTTTCTGGACAAAAAAAAACAAACAATATTTTATTGTCTCTAGGAGGACTTTTATAGTTAGTACTCCTAACAGTCACATCTGAAATGAGTTTTATGAGCAGAATATATATGAATATATATGAAATATTAAGAGATGTTAAGTAGTAATATTAAAATATTAGGCACACACTCAGCACTGGTGTCCCACAGGGATGTGTGTTCAGCCCCCTCTTGTACTCCCTGGTCACCTACGACTGCTGTGTAGAGGTCAGTTTAAAGCCTGAACCCGAAGCGTACCCGAGATGGTTCGACCCGACCCGACCCTTCTGGTACTGCTAAATTTTAAGACCGAACCCGACCCGGGCCTGAAATCGGTTTCTGACGATGAATAATGTTTTGCAATATCCTGTATTTCAGGATTGCATGCAAGACATGCAACCGAACACGGTTTCATCAAGGCACACATTAGCACACAAGAGCGAAAGAGAAAATGTACCAGTTATGAAACTTTGCTTCGCATAAAAAACAAACAACAACAACAACAAAACAGCTTTGCAAGCCCTACACTGCACATAATGTTCAAGGTTCAAGGTTCTTTGTTTGTCACCTACATATTACATGCTGTACATGTGATGTAACGTAGTGAAATGTTTTTCCTTAGTGACTCGTCCTACGGTGCAACAATGATACATAATAAAAAATAATAATAAAATAAAAATCTGGTAGACTATATGTAAGAAAGATTAGCAGTCTTTAGAGGAATGAAATGTAGAACGGCTGAGCTCTTTATTAGTTATAACGACAAGGTCATACTTCTTCCACAGTGCAGCTTTCCCTACATCATCTGGCACTTTAATAAGTTCTCCCTTAATAAATTTTTGCTTTATCTCACTCATTGTGCACAACTTGCTAACTAGCTAAACTCACTCACACGGTGTGTGTGCTGTCTGCCCTGTTGTGACAGAAGGAGCGCGTGCAGGAGCGGGAGCACATGCACACAAGTTGCGTTAAATATATTTATTAATATTTAAAATACTTTTTTTTTTTAATTTAGCTACATACCTGACCCGTACCCGAAGCTCTTGATGAAAAATTAACCCGAAAGCCGTGAGTTTTTCGGGAGCAGACCTCTACTGCTCTGCTAAGCACAGCTCCAACATCATCTTCAACTTTGCTGATGATACATCCATCCTGGGACTCATCACCAACGTTGACGAGACGTTCTACAGAGAGGAGGTCTGAGCACTTTCAGCGTGGTGTGATGACAACAGTCTCTCTCTGAATCTCAGCAAGACCAAGGAGATGATTGTGGACTACAGGAAGTCACAGAGCTGGGCTCCTGTCTACATCAGTGGGATGGAGGTGGAGAGAGAGTTAAGATCTACAAGTTCCTTGGTGTCCACATCTTTGAGGATCTCTCCTGGAGCCTCCACACAGACACAGTAGTGAGAGAAGCTCGTCAGCATCTCTACTTTCTGTGGAAGTTTAAGAGGTTTGGCATTTCCTCTGACATCATGTCAAACTTCTACCGCTGCACCATAGAGAGCATTCGGACCTGCTGCATCTCTGTTTGGTACGGCAACTGCTCTTCTTCCATCCACAAAGCTCTTCAGAGAGTGGTGAGAAGAGCAGAGCTCATCACTGGAAATAAACTCCTGGTCTTGAAGGCCCGCAGTATCACTAAGGACTGCACTCATCCTTCTCGTTATCTGTTTGTGGCAAGTGGCAGACGCTTCCATTGCATCCAATCACAGACAACCAGGCTGAAGAACAGTTTTTATCTCCAAGCCACCAGACTACTTAACCAGTAGCCAGTAGTCCTTCATCTAGCACTGCGACACTTTATTACTGACACTCAGATATTTACTGTTCAGATTTACTTCGTACTTGTACTTTACTTCATGTCTAATAAGTGTTTGTACTGTCAATATCTGAATCTGAGCCTCATCACAAGCATTTCAATGCTCAGTATAATCAGTGTACCTGTGCACATGACAAATAAACCACTCTTGATTTGATCTATCTATCTGTCTATCCATCCATCCTACAGGATGACCCAGAGACTGCTTTCCTTATTTAAGGAACCTTCAGTCATCTCAAAACAGCTTGTCAGGAGTGAATTAAATGATTGGTAACTATGCTGCTTCTGTCCTAGATGTTAGTTTATTAACATTGTCACTACAATCACAGGCTCTAAAGGATTTTTTTTTTTTTTTTTTTTTTTTTTTTGGCACTCAACACTTCTCGTACACCACCTGCAAGAGCCGGAGAAACCAAGAGGACACTGGCTTTCTCCTTACCAGTGGTGAGATACTTCAACAGCGACGGACATAACATTCATTCATGGCACCTCGGTTTGCATCGCTCGTTGTTGTTATGGGACCAGCGAAGTGAGCAGTGTGGAGATGTAGGATGTAGAAGGAGAAAGAGTTCACCTAGACTCTCAGAACTTTGGAATGAAGGTCGTGTCTTGAGAATAATTATTACAACAACGAGCTCAGCCTCAGGAGCACGTTGCTTGCACGGCTGATGAAGGACTTTTATCTGAAACGTCTTGTTTGAACTTTTACTATTTCCACTGTCATTAGTGAAGTACACTGCAGTTACTTCCTGAATTCTTCTCCCTCTCTCTCTCTCTCTCTCTCTCTCTCTCTCTCAGTGAGCAATCCTGAGCTCGGGTTACTATCTGTGTGGCGTTTCTATATCTTCTGTATCTTTCTGTGTGGCGTTTCTGTATCTATCTATGTATGTTCTCCCCATGTGGGTTTCCTCTGTGTTCTCTGGTTTCCTCCCTCCTCCAAGAAACACGCATGGAGATGCAGTGGATTGGCGTCCCATCCAGGGTGTATTCCTGGATCTGCAGTGACCCTGACCAGGATAAAGCGGGTTACTGAAGGTCAACTAAACTCTCATTGCAGGTAAGTGTTCTTCTTCAACAAGACCACCGCTTGTAGCTTGACCCGCTGCTTCGTGTACAAGCATGAATTTAATAAACGTAAATGCAATAATCGATGACAGCATTCTGAAAACACTCTTATCCAACAGTATCTAAACACGAATGTGTGTTCGAGAGAGATAAAGAAGAGAGCTGGGAAGAGAATTTTGGTAAATGTTATAAGAGATTAAAAGGTGCTTAGGGAATAAACGGCATGAGCATTATATGGTGCAAATGATGTAAGCAGACCAGGCAGTGTCTGTGTTGTGCCGCGTTGCCATAGCAACCGTGGGGCCAGCAGCAGTGCAGTTGCTGCAGGAATGAGCATGTTGTGTGCGTGTGTGTGCGTGTGTATGTGTTTGTGTGAGTGTTTAAATGAAGGGGCTCCCAAATGCAACTTAGCCCACGGTTCAATATTTTAAAAATTTATTTATTTTTTTATTTAGTTACAGCGATTATCAAATATCTTATATATATTCTTTATTGATTCCTTCTAGTTATTAGGCTTATTATCATATCACTAGAATTAAGTAACGAATAAAACACAATGTAGTGGATTATTTTCCTGAAACAACACGTCTCAAAGTGTTTTATTCATTTCATACCGCAGCAATTTGACAACAGTTCCAATTTATTATTTATTAATGAACAACACGTCATATTTTTATGGGTTTATAGTTACTTTTAATGTCGTGGAACGTCCACGAGACAAGTCAGCTCCTGTTTTCATGCACATTATAGCGGCTATAAACAGCTGTTCTCTCACCAGCCTTTCTTCATACATAAAACTTTCACCATATGAACTATACATTTATACAATGATACAGTTTTCTTTGTTAAATAACGCCCATTAGACTTCAGGAATAAATGCTGCATTTGACTAAAACTAAAACTCCTACCTCCGACTAGGAAAAAAAACAAAGAATACACCATTTCAACTCGGAAATTCCTGCTCGGAAACTCAGGAAGGTCTCCTCAACTCTGAGTTCAGTGAGTTACGTCAAATCAACATGGCTGCTCACGTCATCAAGCATAAACAAGCACCTCTTAACTTTAAATGTGTTACTCTGTATATATTAGTATTTGCTTTAGCGCAATCAGCATACGGATGTATTAATCTCGGACTCTGACTATACAGTTTGAGGAGGTGAATATACATCACTCATGACAAATTAGCTAGCTAGATTCTTGCTGACTAACAAAAGACCAGCGTGAAGGCGTCCATGTTTTTTCCCCACTTTGTAGCTCGAAACGCAGTTTGAGTTCTGACCTCCCACTTCCGAGGCGAGTCGAACGCAGCAAAAAATGTTCTATGGTTCCAGTTAACACGGCTGTTAATTATAGCAGACATTTAAATAATGAGCCTAATATCTGAATAGTTAAGTATATAGAGTTATGTTGATTAAGCTGAGGGGGTTGTGGAGGTTTTTTTTGGCCTCTAGCTGAAAATAAAAAAGCTTGAGAATCCCTGATGTAAAACACAGCAAGAGTTCAAGCAAGAGGAAAGAAGGTGTGTGTGAGAGAGAGGTTTGTACTCTCTGAACCCAGTGATGTAATGTAGTAATCTGTCTCCACCCCCACCCCACGTCTCTCTCTCTCCCTCTCTCCCTCTCTCCCTCTCACTCACTCTCTCTCTCTCTATCTGTCTATCAATGTCTCTCTCTCTCTGTGTCTCTCTTTCTCTCTCTCTGTCTTTCTCTGTCTATCACTATGTCTCTCTGTCTCTCTCATTCTCTTTCTCTCTCCCTCTCTCTCTCTCTCTCTCTCTGTCTGTCTATCAATATGTCTCTCTCTCTGTCTCTGTCTATCACTCTCTTTCTCTCTCTTTGTCTTTCTCTATCACTATGTCTCTCTGTCTCTCTCATTCTCTTTCTCTCTCCCTCTCTCTCTCTCTGTCTGTCTGTCTCATTCTCTCTCTCTATCTGTCTATCAGTGTCTCTCTCTCTCTATGTCTCTCTTTCTCTCTCTCTGTCTTTCTCTGTCTATCACTATGTCTTTCTGTCTCTCTCATTCTCTTTCTCTCTCTGTCTGTCTATCAATGTGTCTCTCTCTCTGTCTCTGTCTATCACTCTCTTTCTCTCTCTCTGTCTTTCTCTATCACTATGTCTCTCTGTCTCTCTCATTCTCTTTCTCTCTCCCTCTCTCTCTCTCTGTCTGTCTCTCTCTCTCTCTATCTATCTGTCTATCAGTGTCTCTCTCTCTATGTCTCTCTTTCTCTCTCTCTGTCTTTCTCTGTCTATCGCTATGTCTCTCTGTCTTTCTCATTCTCTTTCTCTCTCCCTCTCTCTCTCTCTCTCTCTCTGTCTGTCTGTCTCACTCTCTCTCTCTCTATCTGTCTATCAATGTCTCTCTCTCTCTGTCTTTCTCTGTCTGTCACTATGTCTCTCTGTCTCTCTCATTCTCTTTCTCTCTCTCTCTCTCTCTCTCTCTGGTAATACAATTTGAAGTAAATGGGAGTTATGACAATTATAATTATGGCATAATGGTGACAATAATGATGATGTAATACGATTGCTTTTCAAAATGGCCTCCAGTCAAGACTGCAGTCTGTCTCTGTTCTTTAGTTTTGCCCCGTGGTAATGGATTGCATGTGTACAATCTCATGTTTATACACCAGGGAAACAGGGCATGGTCAGGAACAACAACAGAGGTCTTCTTTTTTTTTTTTTGCTTTGCATAATATGAATAAGTTTGAGGTTTATTTCTGAGAGAAAATACTGTAGTACTATCATTAAAAGTGACAATGCTTTTTTTTTTTTTTTTTGCTTGAATGAAGATAAATAGTTTCTTCTATTGTTTGTATTGTGTGTAATTTTATTTTATTGAATTATTAGTTACAGAAAACATCTAGAACTGAAACAGGCATACGGTGAAAACTCTATTAATAATGTTTTCATTATATCAGTGTTAAGAACTCGGTATAATAACTCAGCGCTGTCCCTATAAAGAAATTAAACACTTGTAGACATGCTGTTATAGGCAAATAATCAACGATGATGACGTTGTGAGTTACGATTACCATCAGAAAAAGTTAATTATTTTCTAAAAACAGCACATCCTGAAGTGTTTTATTCCTCTTACACCACAGCCATTTGTCAACGATTACAATTTTTCATTTATAAATGATCAACACATTATGCTTTTTTTAAAAAAAAAAAAAAAAAAAGAAATCTGTTTTTAGTCACAGTTGATGTTGTGGAACGTCTGTGAGAGACGTTAGTTCCTGTTATCACTTAGCGGTTCTAAGTATTCATCGACGTCTTCTCTTCTGACCAATCAGAATCGAGAATTCAGCAGGGTTAGGGTTAGGGTTAGGGTTAGGTGTTAAAAACACTTTTCACTGTTTAGGGTCTTTCGAGCAAAGAAAGAAGGAATGCAGTGCTTCTCAGAGAGGTGCAGATCACACCACTGTTTGCAAACCTAAAACTGTAGGCGGCAGCGTTGTCACAAAATACGTGGCGTAAGAGATTCTGCACTGCAGCCCAAAGCAGCACACGTTTACTTCATTAGTACCAGTCTCTCTAGTACCAGCTTCGGTCTGTATGAACTAAATCAACGCACAATTCTTACACATCACACAACATTTCATCTGCAATCTCTTTCCTCGACTATGTAAGAGAGAGGGATCACTACTCTTACAAGGATGCTACGATTCACACCCATGGACTTTATTAATTATTAATTATGGGGTGTTTAAGGCAAGACACAACAGGTGAATAGGCTAAAATGAATGCTGATGTTTGCTGATATTCTTACAAGTATCGAGAATTTAACAAAATTGTAGATTTAATTATGCGAATGAGGCTTTGTCTAGTTAAATATGCAAATAAAATCTATTTTATCTGAATTTAATGTTGTTAGGATTCAAATATTCATAAATCTCACTGTGAAGCCTCTCAAGAGAGACTTTTACAGAACAGTTTGATGGAAAAATCTTTTGGTAATTGTTCAATCAGGAAGGTTTTAAGGTTCTGTTATTTAAAAAAAATGACATTTAAAAAAAAAAATAATTAAATCTAATGGAAATCCAACAATAATCACAATTCTTCTGGATGATCCTGAAGATGTACAATTTCATGAATGCATGTCATCTAGAAGTTTTAGGTTCTGCATATAGAAAAAAAAAAAAAAAGATTTTGAGGAAAACGGTTTTAAAAATACACACAACATAATTCCAGAGGGCGGGAGTGGTGACGCAGTGAGTAGTACTGCCCCGTCACAGCTCCAGGGTCCCCGGGTCAGTCCTGATCTTGGGTTACTATCTGCGTGGAGTCTCTGCGCATGTTCTCCCCGTGTCTGTGCGGGTTCTCCGGTTTCCTCCCACTGTCCAAAAAAAACATGCCAGTATGTGGACTGGCTGTGCGAAATTACTCCTAGGTGTGAAAGGGGGGGGGGGGGGGGTGTTACTGAAGATGAATGAATAAAGATATACACTAGTAAATATAAAAATATCTCTTATGCCATTTTTCAGTACAAAAGATAATAATGATGTAAAATTTCATGAATGCAGGTCATCACGAGCTACGGTTCTCCAAGCCGGGTCCCCCAGGGGTCCGTGAAGCATGGTAGTGGACATCAGACATCATAATCCATCATTATCAAGGTTATTGTGCCTATAAATAAAGGTTCAAGAGCCTAATTTCATAATAAACGTAAAAAAAAAAAAAAATCTGGAGAGATTATTGGCTGGAAATCATTTATTATTGTGTTTAAAAATACAGCAGGTTTTGATGTGTTTACATTGTAGTTAGTGTGGTTTATAAGGTTCACAGAGGAAACTGGTGCGTCTGTATGACATAAATTCACACACACACACACACACACACACACAGAGAGAGAGATCTGTAGGGATGTGTAACCTGTGCCAAGTGGGCGGGGTTTCAGATAATGCCAAGGTGGCAAGTAGACCAAAAACAGTGAAATAAATATTTTTCTGTTTAGTTCTGATATATTTTTTATTGTTACACTTTAAGACCAGATGTGACATAAATGCAATTTATTTTTTTAAAAAATGACTGAAGTGAACAAAACCTGTAGTGTCCTTTACTACGCCTACGGCTACAGCAAACTTTGAGTTGTTGTTGTTGTTTTTTTTTTTTTTTGTTTTGTTTTTTTCTTCCTCGCTCATAGCTCAGGATGATGGACAAGCCAGTCGTCCAATGAGAGCGCGAGGTTGAGGCGGTCGCGGTGTAATGGGCGGGGCTTCGGGTGTACAGTGCTGTAGGCTGAGCTGCTCGCTTTCATCTGGCCACGCATTGGCGTGTCACGTGCTCAGTACTGCTGCTCGGAGCAGGACGGGGTCTCGGGTGCGGGGATTGCGAGCACGCGCTGGTGGAGGTGGTGTTGTTTTTTTTTTGTTTGTTTGTTTGTTTGTTTGTTTGTTTGTTTTGGATTTATTTATATGAGAGCTGCTGAATGGGACTGGGTGCACTTTGGATTCGTGCATGCGTGACTCCGGTGTGCGGGACAGTCTCGCGCTCTCCCGGTGGAGTAAATGGGAGACGCAGACGGTGCTTGTTTTGATAGTGATTACGGAACTCCGGACTGAAAAGAGACTTTTTTTTCCCCCCCTTATCATTATTTTTCTTCTTTCTCTTCTTCTGCTTCTTGCAAACAACTCTCCAGCACTTTCACACAGGTATCAAGTTAATCATGGGCTATTTAAAGTTGTTTGAGATTAAAAAAACACACCGTTTTGCTAAAGAATGGACCTTAGTGAGGTCTTTTGAATGCTTATTTTGGCATGAGCTGCTAAGCTAGCTTAGCCATTGGAAGCAAAAAAAATATAAAAAAATAACTTTGCTGGAGGAGCAAGCAGCACGAGCGCGGTGTGTTTTTTTTTTTTTTTTTGTTTTTTTTTAAAAACATTTTTTTTCCCTTAATGGAAAGAAAGTTTAATTTCAGTACCCATTTCCCAATTCTTTTAACGAGCTTATGAAATTTATGCAATCTTAAAAAAAAAAAAAAAAACAAGCATATTTTTCTCCTTCTCATAAAATGGCAAGTCCATCTACAGAGAAAGCTTGTTTTTCGGACGTGAGAAAGGTGGGTTATTTAAGGAAACCCAAAAGCATGCACAAAAGGTTTTTTGTTCTGCGAGCTGCAAGCGATACTGGACCTTCCAGGTTGGAGTACTACGAGAATGAGAAAAAATGGAGACACAAGTCTGGGGCTCCAAAAAGGTCAATCCCACTCGAGAGTTGCTTCAATATAAACAAAAGGGCGGATTCCAAAAACAAATACCTCGTCGCCCTTTACACCAAGGACGAATACTTCGCCGTCGCAGCAGACAACGAGCTGGAGCAGGATGCGTGGTATCAAGCCCTAGTAGACCTTCACAACCGAGGGAAGGTCCACGAAAGTGCCAGGAGCAACGGCATCGGAGATGATAATTATGGAGAGACTACACCCGGGCCTGCCTTTAAAGAAGTATGGCAAGTTATACTGAAACCAAAGGGACTTGGACAGACCAAAAACTTAATCGGAGTTTACAGACTGTGTCTCACGAATAAGACTTTGGGTTTTGTGAAACTCAATTCAGACGCTGCGGCGGTCGTTTTGCAGCTAATGAACATCCGAAGGTGTGGTCACTCCGAGAATTTCTTTTTCATCGAAGTCGGGAGGTCTGCGGTGACTGGGCCCGGGGAATTTTGGATGCAGGTTGACGACTCGGTCGTGGCTCAGAACATGCACGAAACTATCCTAGAGGCAATGAAAGCCATGAGTGAAGAGTTTCGACCCCGTAGCAAAAGCCAGTCTTCTTCCAACTGCTCCAACCCCATTTCCGTGCCAGTGAGGACAAGGCATCATCACAACAACCCTCCTCCGAGTCAGGTCGGGTTGGGAAGGCGCATCAGGGCTGAAAGTGTGACGGCTACGTCTCCAGCCGGCCCAGGAAGACACAGCCATTCGTTCAGAGTAAGGGCGTCCAGCGACGGAGAAGGAACTATGTCTCGGCCAGCATCTGTAGATGGGAGCCCCAGTAGTCAAAGATCCTCTAGGCCACAGTCTCAAAGACACAGGGGCAGGTCCAGACTGCATCCACCGCTAAACCATAGCAGGTCCATCCCCACACCGTCATCACGATGCTCCCCATCAGCTATCAGCCCTGTAAGTCTGTCCTCCAGCAGCACTAGTGGACACGGGTCCACTTCTGATAGTCTTTTCCCCCGACGCTCCAGTGCCTCTATATCAGGGTCGCCCAGTGATGGAGGCTTCATCTCCTCCGATGAATACGGTTCCAGTCCGTGCGATTTCCGAAGCTCCTTCCGCAGCGTGACCCCTGACTCACTTGGACATACCCCTCCTGCCAAGGAGGAGGAATTGAATAACTACATATGCATGACCAAGTCTGGTTCACTAACTAGCACTGGGAGCCAGTCCAGAGGAACGCCGGATGAGCCAGACTTGGAGAAATGTTTCAGGAAAAGGACTCATTCGTCTGGCACCCTGTCACCCCCAGCAACATGCCACCAAAAAACACCTTCACAGTCATCTGCCGTGTCTCTGGATGAATACACAGTCATGACACCAGCATATAATCGCAGCCGATCTGTATCATCGTCATCATCACCATCAATATATCGGAACTTGCCCACAAATTCGTATCCTGAAGAATGCTTGGACATGCCAACTGCGGAAGGTGGCAGCGAGTCCAGTCACAAGGACGACGGCTACATGCCAATGTCACCAGGTGTAGCCCCTGCCGTGGTAACGGGAAACAGCGGCGACTACATGCCTATGAGTCCAAAAAGTGTTTCAGCCCCACAGCAGATTATCAATCCACGACAGCACTCGCGAGTGGACTCCAATGGCTACATGATGATGTCACCGAGTGGTAGCTGTTCACCAGATGTTTCTACAAACTACAGAAAGATCTGGACCAATGGCATGAACCCCACGCTGTCCGTTGAGAGCACAGAGGGGAAAGTGTCCTCATGTGGAGACTATATAAACATGTCTCCTGCTAGCGGCTCAACCACCGGCACCCCACCGGACTGCTACTTCAACCCCGTAGACGAGCCGTCCAGGCCAGCGTACGCCTACTACTCCCTACCCCGTTCCTTCAAACACGCCAACGGGAAACAGGACCAGAGCCCCTTGCGGATGTCACTTGGCAGCGGTCGCTTGGTTTGCACTGACTCTTCCTCATCCTCAGCTAGCAGTGACAGTTTGGGTGGTCAGTGTAGTTCACAGCAACCTTCTGTCAGGCCCAAAAGGTCAGAGGTCAACTCTAGGCTGGCACGTCCAACAAGGCTATCATTGGATACTAACAGAGCTAGCACTCTTCCACGAATGCGTGAAAGCCCTTTCCCAGGTGAGCCCAAAAGTCCGGGAGAGTATGTCAACATTGAGTTTAATGACAAAGCATTTTCAGCGAGCTTAGCATCACTGTTTACACCCGTGTTCGCTGGTAGTGGAGCCGATGTCCAATCAGAGCCGACTTCTTCCGACTACATGAATATGCAGCTAGGTTCACAGAGCCTGCTCTCTCAGTCTAGAAAATCAACGTCCAATTCCCCAGACTACGCCATTGTTAGTCTCTCAGAAAACTTGGCCTCCTCGCCTCACCCACCTTGTGAAAGTATTCGTGAACGTGACTACATGAGCATGCAGCTGGGCTCTTACTCTACCGCCTATCCTGATTCCCAGAGAATGCTCATAAACACTTCGTTACAAGACCCGGAAGTCTTGCTCTGCTCCGAGTCACACAATGATGACATCTCAACTTTAGGTGCAGCCCCAGGGAGGTCTGTGCTTATTGGTCCTTTGACAGATCTCAGTGCCTTCTCCCGGGTAAACCCGACTCCTACGAGAAACCAGGGTGCCAAAGTGATCCGGGTGGACCCGCAAGGCAGGAGACGGCACAGCTCGGAAACGTTTGCCTCCACAACAACCAAAGGGGCCGTAAGCACAGCCACGGGCTTTCAGTCAGAAGACGTCAAACGCCACAGCTCTGCTTCATTTGAAAGTGTTTGGCTAAAGCCTGTTGAGGCTTCCAATGCTGCTGCTTCTCCTGCTGCTGGCATGGCATCCAGCATTGACCCTCAGAACCAAAATGGCCTGAACTACATCGATCTGGATCTGGCTCAGAACCGAGAGCCGCTTGTTCAGGATTGGAGCTCGAGCTTACAGAACCGGCAGGTGGACCTCGGGGCGGCAGGGGCAGTGGAGGAACCGAGTGCCTATGCCAGTATAAACTTTCAGAAAGCAGATGACGCCAGAGGAAACCTCACTTTTAGAGAAGGTAAGCCTCAACTAATGTGTATGATGCTTTGTCAATTTTAGACTTTAAAGCTTTTGAAGGGTTAGGAACTGAATTTTGTGTGCATGTTTGTGTGGAAAAAGTGAGTGTGAGAGATCTTGTCACAGCATTTAATAAGGAATGTGCATGTCATGTTGTTTATAAAACAGCTCCCAGTTGTGCAGTTTGAGCTTTCAGCGGAAAATCCCTTTCTCAAACTTTAGAGGGGTGGAGGGGTGTAGCTACATCCCAGGTGCCCTCACAGTGACAGACAGATGAAGACTGATACATATATATTTGTGTGAATGGAGTGCGGAGAACTTGACCTGCTTGCACTTATTCGCTTACATCCTGCGACAGCTTACGAGTCCATATTGTGCTTCTTTGTGCTCGAGTTGGTCCTCAATGGCGTGAACGGTTTAGTCAGTGAGTGACTCAGCAGTAAGCGTTGACGCAGTTGTACTCGTACAGCAGCTGATTAATATCAGAGTTCTTGCCAGTGAGCTGAGAGTGAGCTCTGTGTGTGATCTTTGCTTAGGAGTAAAGAAAAAACTCTTAAAGAAAAAAACTCCACCCTAAACAAGTTGCACGTTAATCTTAAAAAGTCACGGGTTAACTGTAATGTTTTGCAATTCTTTCATCGACACGTTGGTTTGTTTTCATGGTTTCGTGGCTAACTTACCCACAATGCCATTTGAGTGCCTGCGGATAATGGTGCCGTGGGATTAGCGCTGTGTTTGAATAAAACTCATCACCTGGAATTTCCAACCTCCAAACTAGAAAACACACCCTCCAACTTGGAAGTTCTATAAGGTCTCCTCACCCTCGAGTACAGCATGTGATTGAGTATTGCTTTATATAAATCAATATACAGGCAGATTAGCTTGTTAAATCCGTAACACTGATGACACGGTTCACTGTTTTGATGAGGTATATACATCACTCATTAGTTAGCTTTCTAGATTTCTGCAAACATGGAGGCGCGCGTGGTCCCCCCCAACCCCCCCCCAAACTTTGTTGCTCGAATGACTTAATTCTGACTTCTGACTATGAACTCTCTACTTAAAGGGAGTGACGCAGCAGTGCTTTAGTCTTTTAGTCTGTCCACCTCTCTCACCTCATCATCTGTACACTCTGCTCAAACAGATCAGCCTCCGAAGCTTCAAATTTCATGCTAATACCATCGTCAACATCGTTACACTCATCATCTTATAGATCAGTAGCCAGCCGAGCCGAGTCTCTGACTTAACTCGCGCAACTGCGTCGTATATCTGCATTGCATTCTGGAGCAAACACTGAAATTTGACACTGGAATAAAAAAAAAACCATACACATTAGCGCCAGAATCTAATATAAATGTATTTAATGTGTTTCAGGGTGGAGTTTTCCTTTAAGTCAAGGTTCCTTTGGCTCTACTAGTAATTCTTGATTCAAAACAGTGTAGTATTTCCCAAGCACACTGATCAGTGAGGGCTTCTCCTCGACCCAGACGATAATCGTAAGCACGTTGAGGGACAGGTAAAGGGTTAGAGAGTTTCTTCAGTTATGGCGCTCAGCGGTCTGGATGTTATTGTATTGTTTATATACAAAATTGACTTGTGCGAACAACAAGCAGGCGGCCGGATGATTACTAATTCAGATGCAGTCACAATCCTGGCGCTTTGTAGTAGGAACTAATGATCAACTCTGTGGGTGGTGGTTGGGTGTGTGTGTGTGTGTGTGTGTGTGTGTGTGTGTGTGAGGGAGTGAAAGCTCTGTGCGTGTGAACCCTTTACGGACCCCCTGCCTCGGTGAGGCCACAGCAGTGACGGGAGCTGAGAGGTGTTTGTTACACGGCTACACTGAACACGGTGTGCTTCTCATGCAGCTCAAGCTCGCGCTCTCTCGCTCTCTCAAGCTCACGCTCTCTCGCTCTCTCTCGCGCGCGCGCGTGCACGTGCACGCGTTCACGCGTTCACGCGTTCTCTCGCTCTCGCTGTCTCTCTGAGGTGAAAGAGTTCTTCACTGGACCAGATCAGGGTGAGACGAGTTAACATCTCACCCTTTCCAAGTATCATTTTTCCTATCTCACACTCTTTTTCTCTCTCACACACACACACACACACACACACACACACACACACGTTTGCACGTGCACAGGATTTTTTATTTATTTATTTTTTGTGTAGTGTTTTCTTAGATGTGTGTGTGTGTATGTAAACAAATGATTGTTCTTTATTTTTTGGGGTGTGTATGTGTGTATTTGAATATTTTGGCTTTAATTATAGGTGCGTGCTACGCTGCAGCTGGTTGCCCTTGGCGCCAGTCTCCATGGTTACACCGTCGCCGCAGCGCTCGCTTTTTTTTCATGTCACAGCATATTAAGGGGCCGCAAAAGCGAGTCGCTGGGAGCAACTTGGGGGCCGCACACCGATTGGCCGGCGGCGGGGTTGGGTGGGGTGACCGAGTTCTCCAGTGGGCCGGGTCAGGATGAGACGACTTTAGGCTCCGCCCACTCCAGTCCATCCTAGCGGGCGAAAGGAGAGAAGAGTCAGTGTGGTAAACAAAGTAAGCATGCTAATGGGTTAGAGGTGAATGTAGATGGTGGCTGGAAGGCAAACGCTTACACGTCCTCAAATCAGTTTACGTGAAACGTCCGGCGTACAAGTCCCTGTGTACGTTGTTACTATGGAAACAATACCATAAGGACGTGTTAGTATAAACCTTGCAGGCAGAGCTGCTGTTGTAGAGAATTAATCACCTTCTGACCAATTAAAATGGAGCATTCAACAGCACTGTGGTGTAAAAATGTTCGAGCAGATGTTTAGTATGCTGGGTTTCTTGGCAAACTTTCATGGATTTCTCAGTAATTTTGTTGGAATAGGATAGAAGTATGGGATTGGCTTCGCCGTCATGTTGCCGTAGAGCCTCTCATAGGACAGGACAGATTGTCTTTTGAGAAAAACTGTTGCATCAGGTCTTGATAAAAGAGCAGCATATTCAGCAGTGATACAC
Organism: Pangasius sanitwongsei; assembly: GCA_037576675.1. NCBI lineage: Eukaryota > Metazoa > Chordata > Actinopteri > Siluriformes > Pangasiidae > Pangasius > Pangasius sanitwongsei. The sequence goes on along the minus strand of CM075016.1, from coordinate 1,142,805 downwards.
GTCCTCGCTTTTCTGAGTCACTGCTCTGACTCATGCAGAATTGACCCAGTTTTCCTTTGATCGCTCTAAAGTGGGTAAAGGATCAGCGTGGGACGATCTGAGTAGAGGTTCAACTACGTCAGACTTTTTGTTTAAACATGTTAAATGTTTTTATGTGTATTGAACGAATTGAGAAGAGCTGGATGAGGCGGACACGGGGGGGTTGGGGGCGTGAGGGAAGTATGAGTGTTGTGTGGACGATTGTAGGATCTGCAGTGAGCTGAAGCACAGGTATGGTGGCCTCTGAGGGTCATGGCTGACAGGAAGGGAACATCTGTCAGTAGATTTAGTCAACCTGTGTGTCACTTCTGAGCAAATTTTGAGTGTTTGCTTTTAATCTGTGTGCTCTCGAGTGTTTGTTTGATCTCCGTGTGTGTGCACAGGTATTTGAATGCCCGCTTAACCGTTTGGGCCGCCATTAGGATTGTGTGATGTAACGATATAATTGGTTATTTGGCTCCTGACTGTATTTTTTATATATATATATATATATATATATATTGCGCATTTTGCGTTGGAGAGCCGCGAAAACATCCGAGTACACTTGTATGAAGTCTCGCATCTTCAGTATCCGCGATCAGCGCGAAATTTCTAATATTAACAGATGCTTTCTGGAAGCCCCGCCCCCTCGCACCGTGTCACGCCGCTCGGCTTGCTTTCTGCATCGGTAAATGGAGAATTCTTCGAGTTCATTAATGTGAGATAATGTAAGTGATAACAGGAAATAACTATGCTAAAATGTGTGATGACGTATTTTAATGATAAAATTTGATATTGTAGGTGCACCGCTGTGGTATGAGAAACATGATACACTTCAGGACATGCAGTTACAGGAAAATAATCAACTTCGCAGCAGTCCCGGTTGCTGCGCTGCCGTATAACAGCATGCCCAAAGGTGTTTTATTTCTTATTTCTCTATATTGCGTCTGTCAGTCACAAACATGTGCCACAAAAGATTGACTGCAGTAGAAGAACGATGGCGGGGCGTTAAAGACGCTTCCCCGCCCTCCAGCAGAGAGACGATTACGCGTCCATGAACTCTTACTGATATTCCAATATTACATTTATTCAGAAGACTCATCCCGAGCGTGTACACAGCCCAGAGCTTCCACTCCACCCTGCGCCGCTGGTCTGGAGGAGTTCCTCAGAGCCCACTTGGATCCCTCGCCACCGTGTCCTCACATCACCTCTCTCTCTCTCTCTGTGTCTCTGTCTCTCTCTCTCCGTCTCTCTCTGTTTCTCTCTGTCTCTTTTTCTGGCTCTGTTTCTGTCTTTTTGTCTCATTTTTCTCTCTTCTTCATTTCTTTTTCTGTTTGTCTCTCGCTCTTTCTCCTTTCCTTCTGTCTTTCTCCTTTCCTTCTCTGTCTCTTCTTTTTTCCATCTCTCTCTCTCTCTCTCTCTCACCTCTTTGTCTTTCTCTGTCTTTTTGTCCGTCACCCTCTTGCTGTGTCCTTTCCTTCTCTCTGTTTTTCCTTTCCCTTTTTCTCTCTCTCATTTCTCACCCTCCTTTTCTTCTGTCTCTCACTCTTTCGCTCATTTCTTTCTCTCTCTCTCTCTCTCTCTCTCTCTCTCTCTCTCACATCTTTCTGTCTCTGTCTTTTTGTCTCTGTTACTGTTATTGTCTCTTTCTTTCTCTCTCTTTTTTTTTCCTCTTTCTCCCTCTCTGTCTCTCGGTCACTCTCTTGCTATGTCCTTTCCTTCTCTCTGTTTTTCCTTTCCCTTTCTCTCTCTCTCTCATTTCTCTCCCTCCTTTTCTTCTCTCTCTCTCTCTCTCTCTCCCTCACCTTCTTGGGGACGTTTTGGCTGAAGCTGCACTCAACCAGCATGGCACTTTCAGATGCTTTGTTTGTTTTTGTGTGTGTGATCGTGTGTGTTCGTGTGTGTGTGTAACTGTGTATATATAGTATTCTAGACAGCTGCTTGCATCAGTTTTTATGTGTACGTGAGGGAAAAGCAAGGAAAGAAGGCTCTGTGTGTGTGTGTGTGTGTGTGTGTGTGTGTGTGCGCCTTCATCATTGAGGTCACAGCAGCAATGGAAACTTTGTCAAGTGTGTTCGCTCAGGCATGTCTGCGCCACTTCTCGCTCATTTTTTTTCTCCCACCAACACGCGGCATCGTGCTGCTGTGTGTTCAGCGCTTTGTCTTTTTGTGTGAAGTGTGTGTGGTGTAGAGCGCTGACGTGTGTGTGTGTGTGTGTGTGTGTCTCCTCACCTCAGTCCCTCAGTGTTTTGTCCGTTAATATCAATGCGTGTTGTGTTTCTGTATTGTATTATTTGAAGAGCGGACGAGAGGAAGAGTGTGTGTGTGTTTGTGTCTGTGTGTGTATCTGTCTGAACTTGCTGAAGTAGGCTAAACATCTGGTGTGTGTGTGTGTGTGTGTGTGTGGTGGGGGGGGGCGGGGGGGGGGGGTGGGAGTTTTTTTTTTTTTAAAGGGAAAGGTATTTTGCCCACAGGGTCTCTACCCCCCCACACACACACCCACACA
>CM075016.1:1126251-1140181 GCA_037576675.1 Pangasius sanitwongsei | reverse complement strand
ACACACACACACACACACACACACACACACACACATACATACACACACACACACACACACACACACACACACACACACACACACAGCCTGATACTGAGGCTTTGTTTTCACAAGCTCCCAAAATGAGGTGTCCTTATTGTTAGTTTATTTTTTATTCTGATTTCTTTTACATGTGATCTGCATTCGTGTGTGTGTGTGTGTGTGTGTGTGTGTGTGTGTGTGTGTGTGTGTGTGTGTAGTGAAGCAACTGAGGTGTCGGATTTTTTTTTTTTTTTTTAAGACATGCTCTATGAATTCCTCCTGTGCTCCTTGCGGTGTTTTGTGCACAATACTGCGACAAAGTTTTAAAATGTCAGAGTTGGCAATGAGAAATGCTCAGTTTTACGCGTGTTTGTGTGTGCGCGTGTGCGCGTGTGTGCGCGTGTGTGTGCGCGTGTGTGTGCGCGTGTGTGTGCGCAAGTTTGCAAGGATATTCCACATGATCAGTTATAGATTTAGTGGGTGTGCATGTGTAAACTTTTTTTTTCAAGAGCCTAAATATTCCCTGTGTGTGAATATGACCTGTGTTTTGACGTCAGCGAGAGCACACACTGGTCACACATCTGTAACCGTATCCCCCACCGAGCGCGTACAAGTGTGTGATCAAGCTAAAATTGTCTTCATACGCTCGAGCCTTGGCTGGCTGTGTGTGTGTGTGTGTGTGTGTGTGTGAGAGAGAGATGCATACGTGCCTAACTGAATGACGTTAGTTCATTGAGCTCTTAGAGAACGAGTACCACCCCTCTGTCATGCCCTTATAAGGAGTTACACGCTGTGTCTACAAGTAGGGAAATATCACTCCCCTAAAGTGTGTGGTCCTCTGTACACACACACACACACACACACACACACACACACACACAAGTGTATATGACTACTTCCATGTAATAACTCTTGAATTCTTGGGCCCCGCCATTTTTATGAGCTAGCTCACTGGGTAACTCAAAGCTCCATTGTGCTGTCCAGTCACATGTTTAAAAAGCGTTCGCTAATTTAGCATAATATAATAACGTATGGCGAAAACAAATTAGCTATTGAAGTGCATTAATGCAGAGTAAGGGAAATGTTCATTATCCTCTTCTAACACATTTCCTAAAGTAGCGCATCATGTGTACACACCCGACAGAACGTTGAGATGCTCTGTCCTCACGTCACACACAGAAGATGATATTCGAATCAGGTTAGCATCTTTATTTTCTCTCAGTATGTTTAACCGCAAGGTGACTACGTGTAGTAAACAGGAGAGTTACATGACTGCTATGACTGTTTGGTCAGTTTCAGTCTCGGGCCCATGTGTGTAGTGCAGCAGGTGGTGGGATTCTGAAGTGCATGTTCTAGTTACAGCGTCAAGGTACGTCACGCCATCCTGAAGCACGTTATGTTGAAACGTAGCTATACTGTAAATGAAAACTTTTGGTTGTTGAACCTACTTATCCGAATAAATAAACGAATAACCCAGACACCAGTCCCTGTTTCTGCTGGGCACGTCATCCTGCCATCTGAGCAGAAGTACCCCATGAGCTACACAGATTGCAGCTGCACTGCCCCTGATTGGTTAGAATTAACTGGCTAGCCTGGGAGGACGACTCTCTGCAGCGCCACAGTGCTAACAGCGATTGTCCAAGGTGTGGAATAAATTAACATGAACGTTAGCTTGCTAAGTTCGCAGCTGATGTAGCTGGCTAGCGTTATTTGTGGTTGGGACTGAATTTGGGCGTTAGACGAACTATCTCTGTTTTGGTGCACTTTTCTGTTCGGGCTTTTAAAAAATAAGTAAAACACAGTGTTATGAAAATGTGTCTGTGGCTGGTCCCAGCAGCACTGCAGTCATCTGTCAGGCATTTCAATTAGCTTCCTTTTTTAATACATTTTTTTTTGTGTCGGTGTTCTGCAGAGTTTTTATTTTTTTCTGCAAGGGAGAATCATCAGAAGTCCCAGATAAAGGGCCTATTGATTTGTCCACCTGAGCCTGGAAATGTTCTTGCATTTGAGATAGTGTATTGATTCTGGCTATGCAGTTGGCACAGAAACAGCCTATTGCAGGTACAGTGACTAAGCTTTTTCTTGCAGTATATTAAAACAAATCTGTAAATCCATGTTGCGTCACAGGTTATGACTGATCTCCGTTCATTGAACTTTGTTTTGCGTCACTGAATACAGAGCACAATGAAGGTGCAGAGAAATGTGATGAACGGTTGTCCATCTGTTCAAAGAGGCTCTTCCGAGAAGTCCAGCCGTCTTGTTTGGGTCGTCCCATTTTATGTGGATTTGGAGGCGGAGCAGTGTTCTGAGTGGCGTTTCCCTTTCCCTTCCCTCGCGGCGTGTTTGCACAGCGCGGCAGCTTTTAATTTTGCCCTCTGCAATTTCCTCCAGCTCACTGGTTTTCTAAGTAAAGAGGAGGGCGCCTCTAAAGACGGTGGCTCCTATAAAAGCGCTCGCCGCGAGGATGTGAGGTAGACTTTCATGTTTTTCCGCACCGAGGGTGCCTCGTTACGCCGCTGTATTTATAGATGAGGTTTCACTGAAACCACTACTTCTCCGGCTCTCAGATGAGGCCTAGTACACTTTCCTCAGCTTTGCTCACTCCTCATGCTTTGAGCTGAGGCACATGTGAGCACCAAGAGCTCAAATATGACAAAATGTTCTTAAAAAAGGTTTTACACTCGCCCGAAAGCTAGTAGATTTACTGTCTGAGCTTTTTTTTTTTTAATTTTTTTTTTTTATTCCTGGTTCCCTGATGGTAGGATCTTCAACCAAAGAAAAAATAAACCCCATTTAATGGCTTTTGATGACACTCCTCAATGAAGAACGTTTTTTTTTTTACTAGTTGGATTGATTAGCGTGCATGGGTGACGGACGATCTTTTCAGAATCAGGAACACGCAGGTACTGTATGGCCAAAAGTATTTGGACACTTGACCATCACACTTACATGTGGGTTTTCCCCCAAACTGTTGCCACCAAGTTGGAAACACACAATTGTGTAGAATGTATTTGTACGCGTTAGTATTAAGAAGGGGCCCAAACCAGGTCCAGCATGATAAAGCGCCAGTGCACAAGTGAGGTCCATAAAGACAGCCGTAAAGGTTTAGTGTGGAAGAACTTGAGTGGCCTGCACAGAACCCTGACCTCAACCCCACTGAACACCTTTGGGATGAACTGGGTCACCACCTTTGCGCCAGGCGTTCTTGTCGGATGTCAGTGCCCAACCTCTTGAATGGGCAAATCCCCACAGCCATGTTCCGAAATCTAGTGGAGTGGAGGCTGTTATAGCAGCAGTGGAGGAACAACTCCATATTAATGTCCATAGTTTTGGACTGGGACGCTCAGTACTCAGGTGTCCACGTACTTTTGGCCACATAGTGTACGTTGAAACACTGATGAAACTGAGCAGAATAAAATGCAGCGCAAAGTCGTAATATAAGTCTCCAGCTTAGTACATGCAATCATTTTGCGGTTAAACACATTAAATATACATGCTAGCAATAAACATGCTAGCAATATGTGAATAATATCTTTCCTGCCTTGTATCTCAAAGCCAAAACGCCATAGACTATCCTGTTTTTGTGCTACGTTAGAAACGTTATAAGGAGAGGATAACAAAATGGCTACACAGGGTCGCCATCTTCCCGGGAATTCATTCACTTGTTTATTTCCCTTAGTCTGCATTAATGCACTTAACTAGCTACCTAGCTTGCTGTATGTTATTAAATTATGTTAGCCTAGTCAGTTACGTTTCCTGGCAAATAAAACGAACTGCATTTTTTTTTTTACATACAGCTCCACCATAATGGAAACACACTTACTGTTAAAGCCCCTATGATGTCCCGCTTGCTGAAACATGCTGTGTGGCTTGCCTTCATCCTTCTCCTCGGAGATGAGGCTGTTTTTCCTCCATGCTGGGGCCCACTGCAGCTGTACTTCCACCAGGATAAACAAACATGCCTCCTCCTTTTAGGACCTAATGATCACTAATGATACCTCCACCACCACCATGGGCCCCACATCCCTCCTACAGCTTTGCTCTAGTGCGTCATGGTGTGAGTGCAACTCGTTCTCAACACAGGTACTCTGTGTTTTTGCTTTTCCTGCAGTTTGAGATAGATTCGCAGCTTGCTGCAACACTCAATCCGCCAACACTCGGTCGACTGATCAGACGGCGTGACGCTTGAAGGAAAAATCCAACCTGAGCACCCATATGATTATGATTATGATTTATTTTGCAATTATTCCTTTAGTTAAAACGTCTACTGTCGCCATGTTGGTCTGTTTTCACTTTGGTTAAAAATGTCCTGCATCGCCCTCAGTGCTGTTCGACTACCTACTGCTCGTAGTGCCAGTGAGAATTCATCTCTGTCTGAATGAGAGTGATGCAGCAGCAGTTTAGTCCTTGAGTCTGTCCAGTTCTCACAACTCCTCAATGTGTACACTCTGCTCAAACAGATCACGTTCATCTCGTAGATCGCCAACTATCCGAGCCGAGTCTCTGTCATCAGAAATAGATCTGGTTAATTCGCGTCATCCAGCCTATGTGGACTGACATTCACAAGCACATACACATTGTCTGCGACTGGAATTCCTGTGTACCAAAGTGAGGGTGTTTTTCTCCCTCCAGTCTAAGTCTCCAGTCTACTCTGTTCTAGGTTCAAGCAGTTCATTTCATATCCAAGCCACAACTATCAAAACATCATGAATATGTCTACATAACACAGGAACACACTTTCAGAACGCCAAGACAAAAACAACATTAACACCTAGTGTCACTGGACCTGGTCCATCAAAGACGTGTAGAAACAAGTGCTGATTCAAGCACACAGAATAACGTAGAGTTGTGTCTGAGTGAAAAAGAAAATCAATAAGCACTCTTTACAACCACGGAAGAACACACTCCTGTCAGCCAGGTCCAGGAATCTGAGGCTGTCCTGGACACAGACTCACTGAAACTGGACAGTTGAAGATTGTAAAAAGAACAAGAGATGTGTTTTTTTTTTTTCCCCCTCAATCTTCAACTCTTCAGTTTACGTGTCTGGTGTGAATATTAACTGAAGCTCTTGTCCTGCACGTGCACGATTTAATACATTGTGTTAATGCCACAGGTATGGTGTGTGTGTGTGTGTGTGTGTGTGTGTGTGTGTGTGTGTGTGTGCGCGCGCGCGCGCGTTCCAGAACCTTTCCTTTTCTCTTTGTGTCTATGATTTTATATATATATATATTTTTTTTTTCATTATAGTAGACTGCTATCCATTTAATATTCTAGCTGCTTTAATATTGTTTTTTTTAAATTTTTTTATTTTAATTTAATGTCATTAAAGTTAGGAAAGAGTATGAGAAGAGATAGCAGAACATCTTTAGAGATGTGTAGTTTTGAAGGTGCTGCATCACAGGGCAGTGAAACACACTCAGAGGAAAGCGCTGTCTACCCTCTTCCGCATACATGAGCTCACAGACGTCCACGATTGGCTAGTGTTGCCGTGACTGACAGGGGGGAGAGAGAGTATGCCCCTCCCACCCAGAGAGCACAACCAATTTTGGCTCCCGGCCACAGATGACTGTGGCAACTCGTGATCTCTGGATGATGAGGCGAACACTTTTCTGTTGCGCCATTTGGAGGAGCCCAGCTTTTCCACACAACTGTACTGAAACACCTGATAAATGATGCCTAGTGTCATTGCAGTGGTTTGAGTTCATCTCTGACTGATTTCTCTCTCCTTTTTCTGTTTCTCGCCCACAGAATGAAAAGCAGATACATCTCACTACCCATCAAGAGCTCTCTCTCTCTCTCTCTCTCTCTCTCTCTCCGCCTGTAATAAACCAAATGTTGGAATTCACTGATACTCCATCAGCCTGATCAAGCCGGACCTCAGCTTCTTCTCACCTATAACCGGGACCTCACGCTGCACACTCGGACCTTCCAGAATGCTGGCCTTCACAGATCTGCAGTTCTCATGAATCCTGGCGTCCTCAGGGCCTGGGGTCACATGATTAAACCTCAGAGTGACAGTACTGATCCAGAATCAGCTAGCTGCCTTTTCATTGCTTAACAAGTAAGGGATAAAACACGACGGCGTGGTGTGATTATTTGAAGTGTTTTATTCCTCTTCTACCACAGCAACTTGTCATTGTAATTTATTAATGAACTCGTCGTACTTTATATCCGTTTATAGTAATGTAGAAAGTCTGCAAGGCCGTTACATTACCAGGTACATTATAGTAGCTATAAACATACTTTCCCTCAGCAGTCTCGCTCCCTTCACTTTTACCGAGGAACCGTAGCGTACGAAGTCATTGGTCCTCAACACGCTCACGCTGACGTCAGCGGAAAACATACTGACTGCAAACAAAGTGCTGGAACCGGAGACTCCTTCCCAGAAAATGTTCAACATCACCATACAGAAAGCTTCACCATATCAAACGTTAAATAACAGCACGTTTTCTTTAATCCATTTATTGTTAGCCTTTTACTAAGTGGAGCGACGTTAGTCAACACCAGTCAGATAAGAGAGTTCGACAGCGCTGTGGTTGTACGTGCACGTTTGAGATCTTAGATCAGTACATTGCTTGAGATGTTGCTTGAGATTTTACTCGTCTGGCTTCACTGTTCAGACCTCCTCACTCTGTAGTTCTTCTGCAGCACAGCTTGACATTGATACAGTGTTAGTGATGTGGTACAAACCTTTAGTAAACAGCAGTACAGGATGTTTGCTCCAGCGGTGCTTTTACTTCTTATTGCCTGTAGTAATATTTAATAGTATTTATGTCAGTGTTGGTACAGGTGTTAGATAATACAGGTACAGAGATGTGATCTTCTAATTGTGTGTTCATCTTCTAATAATACAGTGCTCATGTTTCATGGTATCCAGTTTCTCTCAAATGGTACTGCAGTTGCGTTTTTATACCAGATCGGGCAAATTTCGAATACCAAATACATACATCACGGGTGGACAAATCGTAAATTCATTAGCCAGCCCACCAGGCAAGTAAAAGCTCCAGTGTGCTGCTCTAGGATAAGTGGTAGCTAAGCTAGTATAATAACGTATGGTGAGCTAGGTAGCTAGTTAAGTGCATTAATACAGACAAATGTGTATATAAATATTCTCCTCATGTATCAAACGAAACAAATTTAAGCATAAATCGTTCACAGGAGCATTTACACAAGAAATTCAAGAATTAGTGAAAATCCAGTTCTGAAAAACGTTCGTATCCTTCCTCGAGTTTGCGTATAAGGAGATTAAATAATGTGAATCTCAACTGATCACCATCAAATCATATAATTTCTGCAATTTTATATGGATTGTCAAGTTTTAAGTTGCTTATTTATTTCCATTACACGCATTTCATGAATATTTTTGTGAAACTCTGTCATTTCATATTAATGACCTCATAGAAAGCAATCCAAAACAAGTCCAGAAATTAAAACAAGACGAGCCATTTAATCAGGACAAAAGTAATAGAACCCTATAAAAGCAGGAAAAGTTCACGCGAGTCTCTATAGTAGCTGCAGTGGCTGAGCTGCATTACTGGAAGGAGCTCTTTTGCTGTTTAGTTGTCATTTTGTCGTTTTCAGATTTTTGCCTTTTATGAAGTTTTGTGGGTGTAAACGTAAATCAACTGTGCCATGAACACGCTTGGTTCTTCACAGGTTTTTGGAATCGATCAACATATATATACACAAGAGTTAGAAGAAAATCGGCAAAACTTCTAAATTGGGTGGGAATTTTTAGTTAATTGTTAGCCTACGAAAACATTTACAGATTTACTAGAATTTACTAAAAAATTGATAAATGAGGCCTACAGTTGCAGCTGTGAGTCTTGGTGTTCTGTCCTTGCATTACACATAAACAATTTTATTTGAGTCTCACTAGCGTCTTTATTTTCTGTCAAAATGCGCAACTGCATGGTGACTTGTATGATCGCTTTGCGTGATTGTCTGTCATCCGTGCATGCTAAATAATCCACAGTAAAAACATTATATCATCAACCACATCTTCTCGGCCAAAGCGTGCAGCACGCCAGGTGGTGAGTAGGGTAGAGTAGAATGAGTAGAGTGCGCTATAGTTACATCATCAAGCGCTTTTTGGTTGTTGAACCTATTTGCCTGGTAACTACGTATAAAAAAATTTTTTTTTAAAAAACCTCGGACATTGTCCTGGTCTACTGATTTGTCCACCCTTGACACACTGTGACGAACCATACACACTGCCATACACACATTCACACTGTGACCCCCTTTACGTCTACTTTCCTTTCCATGGGTTGTTTTATTTCCAAAGTGTCATTATTCTTCGCTCTTTACGCTTTCAGACTACTCTGAGGAGCCGCTGTTTAAGGTACTCTATCTGATACAGTAGATACTCTTCAGGTCAAAATGATTTCACATTTACACTTTCAGGACCCTAGGCAACCACAACTACCTACACGATCGCTGCTATACGACACAAGGGCATGATGGCGTAATCCAAAAAGCCATGTGCAATTTTCCTTCATATAAGCGCACAAAAATGGCTGGATAAGGTCATTCGTCGCAGCCAATCATATCACTCGTCTCGGCTGTATTGTTCGAGGTTTACACTTCCGGGCGAAGGTGTAGCGAGTTAGGTGGCCTGTAATTATATGCTACGCTGCAACTGAACTCATTTAGGTGACGTTCATTTGGTCACACCGGTCTATCCGTTCTTGCTCGTTTAAAAATGCAATCGGTACGAAGCGCGTTTCAAGGTTGGTGAGATAGCACTGCATTCAGCAGAATCAGCTTATCTGCGTGTACGTGTAGATCGCTTTATGCTTTTTGAAATCTGTTTTGCGTCCCCGGAAACACGTTCCTATCCACTGGAACCCTAGAGAACCCCCCTGTCCTGTACATTTTAGTGTTCTCCCTGAAAAAAAACGCTAAAATGCGCAGTAACACCAGGACTCCAAGGGTTAGGAACCTGTGTCCTACAACCACTGCAGTGAACACGATGGTGCATAAAGTTTGTCACTTGATTTGATTGCTTTGTGGGGGGAAAAAAAAATAAAAAATGATAAAGGTGACCTAATGGTCATCGCTAGCATGGGAGTGTTTGTTCACTGTTGTATTTTATTTGTAAAATTGTAATTTTTTTTTATGGAATACATTTCTCAATCAAGCCCATTCAGAAACCCGCAAACGAACAAATGGTACTTTTGATACTTTTTAATTTATACGCAGGCTAGCTAGCAGTTTATAACCGAATATTGTTGACTGAACCTGCAGTACAAGTGTTGCAATACCAGTCTACGATTTACAGTGCGTTGCTGTTAAACCTTGGAAGCCAGTACATTTGTTTGCAACTTTTTTCTTTTTTTTCTTTTTTTTTTTTTTTTTTAAAGATCTTATTTATTTTATTTTTTTAAATTTCATTTTATTTTTGCATAAAAATCTTTCCTGTGACATGCTCTCAATGTCATGTCTGCAAGAATTAAGAGAAAACTGATTTAAATAAAAAAATAAAAAAAAAGGTCTCAAAGTGTCACACTTGCTGCTGATCGGACAAAAATACATCGAGAACAATCTGTAAATTATTGAATATAAATGTGCCACTTGTAATTTGTGGATGTTTGTGTATTTAAATTTTTTTTTTTTTTTTTTTTTTTTTTTGGTTTTTCTTGCCTTGTGCCTTGATATACAGTTGACATGGGATTTGGAAATGTCTTCTGATCTTAAGTGTCTGTTTAAAACTGCAAACTCTTGTATAATCTGTTCATTTTTTTGGGGGAAAGGGTTCAATTCTTGGAGGAAAAAAAAAACAAAAACGGTACTTACCCAACAAGTGCAGATGTAACCTGCTCTGGGAATTTTGATGTCTCTTCAGAACCTGAGTCAACGCTTAAATTGCCAAGTTGTATATGGCCAATCTACACCCTAACCTGTATATATTGTATTGTGAAAAATAAATAAAAAGTAATAATTAGTAACACACATTTGATGGGTGGACCGTTGAAAGAGTGCATGGTCTAACAAATACTTTTGTTGTTGCTTTTCTCCTGAAGGAATGTGTGAATGAGCGAATGGCTGGAACATTATACAAATGGACATGTGCAAGCGCACACCAGCATTGAGGCGAGGCCTGTGGATACCCTCCTCGCTCCCCTTTTCTTTAGGAGAATGGAATCTTTTTCAAAATCTTACGTAATAAAGTAGAAAGTTGTCTCTTCATGGTGTTTATTTCCCTCCTTTTTTTTAAAAAACATTTCAGCCTGTTGAAACAAAGTTGTCCATTTTAGCTCAGTTTACTAACCAAGTCCATGACAAGTGTGTATTAGAGCAGTAGAAGTCGTTTTTTTGTTAAAAAAAAAAAAATAATGATAGAGTAATATTCACAGTTTTAAAGTGCAGGTCAGGAATTGTGGCCTGAATTCAACAGTTTAATCCAAACGCTGACACTGGAGACTCCTTCAAAAATGTTCAATAAACATCTCCTTATGCAAAACTTCACCACATCAACAATTATACACAAATTGTAATCTGTTTATGTGGACTGTGCAAGTCCACGTGTGCGTCATTACTATCAAAATGATAACCTTGCAGATGGATCCGCTGTCAGAGTTACAGTACGTTAGAGAAATTCAGCAGTGCTTTGGTATTAAGTTGTATAAATAACAAAGAAATGCGATGCCAGCCAATTGGAACAAGTGCTAGATTATACAATTTCATTAGACTTGGAACAGAGGAACGTGTCAGTGAGGACAACTGATGTGTCATCAGTCATCTCTGCATACGATGAAAACTGAATATACTTACAGCTACACACACCTTCAGGAGAGCAATGCTCGCTGTAGAGCTGAGTCTTCAGCCAGTTCTTGAAGGGTGTGGAACCTGCAGAGTGAATAAAACATCATATCACCTGGCACTTTTCAGTAGCTGACTGTAGTGATCAGGTCCTGAAAACTGCGGGCAAAATGTAATCAGTTACTCAGAAAACAAGCACCAAGGACTTGAAAAACACCAACATCTACAACGAGCCAGTGGAGTAAAATGAAGATTTTTCTGTTTTGCAAAAAATGGGATGGATCTAAATTATATATTTAATGAACTACTCATGGTGCTTATGTAGTTTAAAAAGTACAGGAAACTTGCTCCCTTGTTCTCCACTATGTACAGATGATGACGTTTGAGTATGGTTTAATACATAGTGTGGACCTCGAATGAAGCTTGTAGCTAACAGTGATGGCACACTGCTGTATTAGCTTGCTTTGCTAATTTGCCAATGATGCTAGTACAAAGCCTAGCACATAACAGGTCAAGCAAACAGCCTGATTAGTTAGTTTTAGAAGCTATATGTAGCTACAACCAAGCCTCATCACAACCCAAACCAACCCCCCCATAATGGACAGCACATGGTCACAAATAAAACAGTAGCAGTAAACAAACTGACTTGAGTTTTAGCATGTCTTTTGAAAGAGCTGTGTTCACTCCATCAGCACAGATCCACACCAAGGTACACTGAAGCTGTTCTGGCAGCTCGTGGTGGTCCGACATGTTACAGAGGCACTTTATGATGCTTTTCCTTAAAGGAGAACTGAGGTGCTTTAGCCAGCTATGTGGATATACAGCCCACCTTATAGCACCTATAGCATTTGCACACCTGGACAGCTATCCTGCATGAGCCCTGCTGATTGGCTGAAGCATCTCCTAGCCCTGCATAAGGGCCCTCATTCCCCTATGAATCATTTCTCATGTTGTGAATTCTCACTGTTTGAATGGTAATCACAAATCACATAGAAACTAATACTAAAGGAGGAAAGAAATGCAGCAGAAAACATGCAGCAACACGATGGACCTGGTGATTACAGGTAAGAGCAAACTATCATTCCCGCAATTTGATTTACTTGTGCTTGGTAGTTTATGAATTTTTAGCACTTAAGGAACCATTTAGTCTGCATTCTGTTCCAGAAGAATGCTTTTTTTTATATCAGGTCCCATTCATACCCTTTGAAGTCCCTCCAAACCTCTTCCCACACACACACACACCTGTTTACAGAATGTTTACAGGTAACCTGGAGGCTGAGTGATAAGAATGTCAAGAATGTGGCCCAAGTCTCTCATTAAAAGTCCAGGAGGCTTTTTTTTTTTAAAGACAGACAGCGCTTTTAAACGATCCCTATGTGCCAAATATTCAAAATGGCTTTTCCAGAGCTACAGTCTCCAGGAAGATGGCTAAAAATTCAGCTTTACAGAAATCCGGATGTAGATTTAGATCCCTACTGAGCAAGCCAGAGGCAACAGTGGTAAGGAAATACTGCCTGAGGTTGAAGATACAGTGGGCACAGGCTCACTGAAACAGTTTAAGATCGGAAAAAACCGGGTGATGTTTTTCTAATCTTCAACTATCCAGTTTCGGTGAGTCTGTGCCCACCGTAGCCTCGGATTCCTGTTCTCGGCTGACAGGAGTAGAACCCGATGTGGTCTTCTGCTTTTGTAGCCCATCCACTTCAAGGTTCTATATGTTGCGCGTTCCGAGCTGCTTTTCTTCTCACCACAGTTGTAAAGAGCGATTATGTGAGTTTCCATATATTTCCTGTCAGCCTGAACTAGTCTGGCTGTTCTCCTCTGACCTGTCTCATCAGTAAAACGTTTCCGCCCTTAGAAACACCGCTCACTGGATGTTTTTTGCACCTCTCTGTGAAAATCCCAGGAGATCAGCAGTTTCTGAAGTACTCAAACCAGCCCTTTTGGTACAAACAACCACGCCATGGTCAAAGATACTGAGATCACATTTTTCCCTATTTTGATATTTGATGTTTGAAGCTTGTGACCTGTATCTGAATGATTTTCTGCATTGCGAGGCTGCCATATAATTGGCTAATTGGGTGAATGAGCGGGCGTACAGGTGGTCCTAATAAAGTTGTTGGTGAGTTTACAATCTAATAGAGGAAAAGCAAACAGAGCTACATGTGTTAGAAGGTTTGGTATTAGTTTGAGAATATTATGACTAAGATTCTTGGGATGAGCACGGCAGAGGCATAGAGGATCTTTGGAAATGTAAGTCTATGAGATTATCCACTGCAGCAAGAAGTTAGTCATAAGATAGCTAAATGCCAAAGAATCAGGAGGAGGAGAGCAGGAGTAGAGCACCAAGATGAATCAGACAGGTCCAGAGTTTGAGGTGATCTACAGCAGTAAAAATGTGTCTGGCTCTGGTGCCAGCATTGGGCAGTAGTACAGTTGCCACCCATCCCACGTTGGCTGGGAAACTTGGCCGAAACAATCCAGGGTGTATTCCTTCCCGACACCTGGTGTTTCTGGGATAGGCTCCATGACCATGACCTTGACCAGGATTAAGCAGTTACTGAAAATGAATGCACAAAAAAAAATCATCCCACAGCGGAAATTTAAAGAAACATTCCAGGAATTTGGTCACACTGATCAGTTCGACGGAGAGCTAGCAGCTTAATCTCATTCATTCATTTTCAGTACGTTCTTTACCCTGGTCAGGGTCACGGTGGATCTGGAGCTTATCTCAGAAACCCTGGGTGTAAGTGGAAGAAATTCACCCCAGATGTGACACCAGTCTGTTGCAGAATACACGTACACACGTTTATAATGACAGACAATTTAGCATAGCCAGTCCACTGAGCCCGGATGAAACCCATGCAGACCTGGAGAGAAGATGGAAAACTCTGCACGGTCAGTAACCTCAAGCCCAAGATCAAACCAGGACCCGGGAGCCCTAGCTTAATCTCAGCTTTGTTATTGTAAATGCCACTTGTTCTGCATTAATTAGCAATGCCAGTGTTAGGAAAAAGCAAGGGGCAGGAGAGAGAAGTAAGGAAATAGAAGACAGAGGAAAAGAAAAGCTGGAAAGAAACAGTGTATATATATATATATATATATATATATATATATATATATATATATATATCTATATATATAT
>CM075016.1:1103627-1122677 GCA_037576675.1 Pangasius sanitwongsei | reverse complement strand
ACAACAAAGCAAGGCTACAGTGACCACGGATTCAGCGAAACTGCACAACTGATGATTGGAAAAACATCACCTGGTCTGCAAATTTAAGCTACATTATAGTGGGCTTTGGGATAAAAAGGTCACAAATTAGCAGGAAATCCTGGAGTACGCTGTCCTGTTTTTGTTTCATTGTTTGTGGGTTGTTCTTGCTCTAATGATCCTGATCCAACTAATCAGCTGGTTCTTCTTTAGTTGATGCAACAGGAAAAGCACTGAAAAGTATTCTGAGGTGCACATGGAAGTTTTTAAATCTCACTCCAGCTCACATCCGAAGTCCAACCCCACCCATTTTTGCCATTTTTTTTTTTCACCCGTCCAGCAATATTTTCTCATGGCCTTAGTTGGTTCTATTTTTACTCGGACAAGTAAAGTTTCCGAACTGGAATAATGTATGTGTTTTTGTAATTAATCTGGAATTAGGTGTCTGTAATGTAATAAATAATAATATAAACATTATTATAAGATTATACGTTTTCAAGGAATTGTTTATAGCACCTTTTTATCTTTAGCTTTATAAAAAAAAGTAGAGTAGCTTAAATAATGAATAAAATATATATTGGAATAAAAATGCATACAAGGAATTATTACCAACTTACAAAGAATTATAAGATATAGATATAATGATCAATAAATACGGGCTACATAGAAAGTGTTAGCATCTTTAGTTTCCTTTTATCTAAAAGAATTGTGTCCAACATTTTGAAATGTCTCTGAGAAAAAGAAAATAAATTAAAGATGAAGTAAAAGGGTGAGGTGTGAGGAGCACAATAAATACACACAGGTCTGTCAAAAATGTTGCGGCTTGTGGTTCTGCCTGCGTTCTTAAAAGGGTTAGGAACCCCTGCTTTAAGTCATATGACTACCCGTCATCCAAACCTCACTGTTTAATATCAACTCCCTGTGAACACACACACACACACACACACACACACACTTAGACACACACATAGACACAAGCACACACCCGTACAACAGCAAGTTGTAATCCTTCAAGATACTGTACGGGAATGCAAAGGAATATGTGCGTGTGTGTGTGTGTGTGTGTGTGTGTGCGTGTGTGTGTGTGTGTGTGTTGTGGATTAGTGAGAACTCTTTGATTTAAGCCGAAAGTACATTCTGAGCTAGAGTGAGAAAGCATCAGCTCTTTTCCATTTGTATGTGTGTGTGTGTGTGTGTGTGTGTTTAAACATATGATATAGTTCATTGATGTGTGGGTGGTTTCTGTGTGCTTTCAAATTAAACACGCCAATATCTACCAAGACACACACACACACAGTATATACTAATACACACTAATACACACAAATATACACTAATACACACCACAGGCACAAACGTACTCTTTTAAAAAGCATTTCAAAACATATCTTTATCGCATACAGTATAATTGAAAATACTTTCCAGTCTTCAGCTGTCCGGTGTGGGTGAGTCTGTGCCCTTGATAGCCTCAGATTCCTGTTCTTGGCTGACAGGAGAGGAACCTGATGTGGTCTTCTGCTGTTGTAGCTCTTCCACCTAAAGGTTTGATGTGTTATGCGTTCTGAGATGCTTTTCTGCTCACCACGGTTGTAAAGAGTGATTATTTGAGTTACTACAGACTTCCTGTCTGTCAGCTCAGACCAGTCTGGTCATTCTCCTCTGATCTCTCTCATCAACAAGCTGTTTCCCTCTGCACACAGGATGTTTTTTGTTTCTCGCACCATTCTGTGTAAACTCTAGAGACTGTTGTGTGTGAAAATCCCAGGAGATCAGCAGTTTCTGAAAAACTCAAACCATCCCATCTGACACCAACATCCACGCCACGGTTAAAGTCTCACTTTTTCTTCATTCTGATGTGAACATTAACTGAAGCTCTTGACCTGCATCTGCAGGATTCTATGCATTGTGCTGCTGCCACGTGATTGGCTGGTTAGATAACTACATAAATGAGCAGGTGTGCAGATGTTCCTATTAAAGTGGATGGTGAGTGTAAATGTGGAGATAGGCGTGGCGTCTTTCAGGAATTGGAATGAAATCTTTAAATGCGAAGTAACGAGACTTTGAAACTGCTAGAACTTTATTTCATGCAAACGAGAAACATATTTCAGTCGAGGAAAGTTTTCAGAACTTTATGCATAGTAGAAAATGTCAAAAGATCTGACCACGTATATGGTTTTAACAGTCCGCCTTATGCTCTAAAAACTGCCAGACCAATCAGGCCGAGATAATGAGGGGGCCAACACAAGCTTAAGTATTTGTGTTAGAGCATACGTGCATGTTCACATGTCCCTGTGGCTGTGTGTGTGTGTGTGTGAGGTGGAGGAAGTCTTTCTGCTGGGAGGTCACTGAAGGGTTAAAGAGCCACTGAGCTGTTGGTTTGGAGGTTGTCGTGGTAACAGAAGTGGAATGTTGAGACCTGGTGGGGGTGTGCTCCAAGCAGGGGCTTTTCTATGTGTGTGTGTGTGTGTGTGTGTGTGTGAGTGAAAAAGAGGCACAAGCTTGGGGCAATACACGCCTGGCGGTCACCCTGGAAACCAGCCCACCACCCTGAAAGCCTCACACACAAAGGCACACATACACACATGTGTATGTATATATCAGTCCCATTCATACACATAAAATAAACTTACTAGTATCCCAAGTTCCTCTCTCTCTCTCTCTCTCTCTCTCTCTCTCTCTCTCTTTCTCAAATTTCATAACACAGATTTCAAGGCTGCTTGACATCACATCAACATCACAAGTGCTTTTTTTTTTAAAGAGTAATTTGGTGCCGTTTTTTTCCCCCACATAAGCCGGATGAAACAAATTAGTGTTAAGTAAAACATCACATGACTCTGTGACTTTGAGGTAGTGACAGGAAAGGCAGTAAAATCTGAGAACTGCAACAACAAAATAACAACGTTAAGAAGTTCACAAGACTGGGCAGCCCTTCAGTCCAAAAAAAAAAAAAAAAAAGAAGTCATTTTTAAACACAGAGTCAAATTTAAAAAAAAAAAAAAAACGAAGTCAAAGCTAACTTTATTTAACATCAGTCAACTTTTAGATAAAACAGTACATCTGTAAATAAAGAACTTGAAAAAAGTCAACTTAAAAAAGAAGAAGCCAACTTTAAAAAGTCAAATTTCAAATAAAACAGTAAACTTGAAAAAAGAAAACTTTTAAAAAAGAAGCCAATTTTTATCTAAAAACAATCCAATGTTGTCGTACTTCACTTACTTACGAGTAAGTTAGCTAGTGCTTCAATCTTAACTAATATTGACTAACAATACACTTTTAAAAAATTGTAACACAGATTTTTTGAACTGATAACACAAAAATGGCACACAAAACACAAAAATGGTGTGTGTGTGTGTGTGTGTGTGTGTGTGTGTGTGTTTGTGGTTATGGTTACGAGTTGTAGTGTAAATTAGATCATAGCACAGCTTACACATGTGATGTTGACTCAAAAAAAGGATCTTTCATATAAAGATTAGACCAAATTGTCAGCATGTCGCTAACACACCTGTGACGTACAGTAGTGTAAAACTTAGCAACACACGTCTGGACTTCAGCTCCTCACAGTGAGCATAAGAACAAGCAAAGGGATGAAAGTTGTACTAATTCATGAGTGATCTTCGGGGAGTGTATAGCAATATGTAGAAAGTGAGAAATAAAGTTCTATTTCACCGCCAGGATACCTTCTTGCCTGCACACGCATGTCGAGACCTTCCAGTCACATAGGGACCACAGTGACAATATTTGCAATAAATACTGCTATCGTACTGTCATCTTTCTTCTTCTTCTTCTCACCTCACACACTTTGGACCACATAAACACAATATGGAGCTGTTCATGTAACAACTTGTGACTACAGATGGAGCTACAGGTAATCTGTCCTCCAGTGCTGGGGATAGCCTCCTCTCATTTCTTCGACCCTGATGAGTGTATTTTTATACATTACTACTAGCACGTCTTGTAGGAAATTAAAGGGATCTGTTAGCTGCAAGTCAGCTTTCTCTCATTAGCTTATTAGATATCAGTGGTCACACTTTGTGCCAGCCTCCAAGGTATCTCTGGAGAGGAAAGTGCAGGTTGTGTATTAATGTCTGTTCTGTGTTCCAACGATCCACTCTGCTTAGACGCGGAGAGTCATCCTGTCCATGTGCTCTCCCACAAACTTTCTGAAAGGGGCAAGGTGCCTCCATCTGCCATGATTCCCTAAGAGTGTTGTGTGGGACCTTGCCCTTGTGCTGAAGATCAGTAAGGCCCCTCCTGACAAGTATATGCAAGATGCTGAACTGGAATGTGTGTCTCTGAAAAGTGGCTTCCTGCTAGTGATCCCTTCTGCAAAAAGAAGGGTGTTTCCGCATGGTTGAATCCGGGACGTCTGCCCAAGGTCATATCACCAAATTTTCTGGATCAGTTGATTGACCTTGAAGCACTCAATCAAAACAAATCCTCAGAGTGTTCCTTGCTGTGACTGGTACACATGCTACTATATGGTACTATTCAGACTGAACACTAGATAGCTGATCCTCAGACCAACCATTCATCTGCTATGGAGGAGACCTCCAGGTCTAAGTAGACGCTGGCCAGCTGGGGTGTTGGACGTCATCACCATGGCCTATAGATGGACAGGATGTCTAGACCTTACAGTGACATGCCATTGCATGAGGAGCATATTTTCATAGGTGTGCTGCTTCAGGAATTCTATGCTAATACTACCTGGGCATCACCATGCACTTTCTCAAGGTTCTACAAGTTTAACATGAACCTTCTCAGTATTGTGAGTTCAGTGGTCATCTCTGGACACCTCTCTGGACCTTATAGTGAACCTCCAGTTCTTCATAACATTGTTGGCCTACATTATCCAGATAGTTCTCACCACCCCTGGCAGTTAGGAGGGTTGAAAATAAAACACTCTTTACATACGTAACTGTAGTTCCATGAACCCCAGGTAACCTGTGGAGTTCCCGGAGTTGCTATGATACAGTATGTACGTCCATTGCTGGAAGGTCTCGGCATGTATGCGCATGGGAACAAGACGGTATCTGGGTGATTCAGGGTTCATAGTTCAGTTAGTTACATAACTAGCATTCAGTGTACAGTGAGAACTTGAGACCAAAAAGAGGGAGATGAGTCTGTGAGGGAGTGTAGTGGGAATGTGAGACTGTGTGTGATGGATTACTGAATATGAGTAGATGCTAGAATTTGCAGATTCCTAATATGAATGAGTGTGTATGTGTGTGTGTGTGTGTGTGATAAAGTGAGCGAGACAGAAGGTTACTGGTAAGGTTCATTTTGTGGATCCAGTAAATGACTACACTGAAGGGAGTTCCTGAAGTTTACCATAAAACGAATATCTTATTAATATAGTAAAGTCAATTTTATGTCCTATTTCTCATTAGAGATTATGGACTTATTCTATTGGCAGATCATTTTGCTTCTCAGAAACGAGTTCTTAATGCATTTGTGATTGAAATCAGTAAAAAATAGTCTAGAAATAGGCTGAATAATCTTTTATTCGTTTAATAGTAGGCACTTTTTTTCAATATATTATAAAAATTTGCAGACATTCATAAGATATCGTGCCTTTTGCCATGTTGCTTAGGGTCATGCTTTGGAGATTGATATGTGCGTTTCCATGGATGGGACCTCATTGTGCTGAGTGACCCTGTTTTGTGTGTGTGTGTGTGTGTGTGTGTGTGGTTTCCAGGGGTGAGGAGCTCTGTGTGGACATTACTTCCGCCTGTAACCTTGGACAAGTGACACTGACAGTCAAACTAGATCAAAGATCTGTCAAACCATTCAGCCCATTCCTCTCTCTCACTTCCTCTGTGTGTGTGTGTGTGTGTGTGTGTGAGAGAGAGAGAGAGAGATAGTTATTGTTAGTGAATGCCAAAAAGTCCCGTTTTGTATATATTTCTGTAGTTTAGTCCATACACAGGCGCACAACATGCCTTGTCAACACTCTGTATGCTGCATTATATAGAGTTAATTCGAATGAACCTTTCAAGACTTCTGAGTGCTAGTGTGTGTTACATACACCCTCTCTCCATGTTCTGTAAATATGTATAGATTGATAACTAGTATGTAAAGAGCGTTTGAGCTTCTTTTGTGCACTTTTGGTGGAAAGGTTGGACATTAAAATAGACCCTCTGGTGATCTCATGGGGGTGGAATGATTATCCACAGCTCTATTGAGGTTGATAAATGGCTGGATTAGAGGCAAAGGGAGTGTGTGCAAGTGTGTGCGTGTGTGTGTGTGCGTATGTGTTTCTAGGGGAATGTGTGTGTGAGGGAAATGGGGTCATTTGAATAGGGACATTTTGGAGAAACTTCTTGTATTGACTGATGAAAACTATACACACAACCAGCACCGTGCTGAGGGTCTCACTGCATATATACATACACACACACACACACACACACACACACACACACACACACACACTAGGATGTCAGGCCGTAATGTATACCACATGGGTATTTAGTGCTGCACATTGGTGTTGTAATAAAGTTGATCGTGCATCAGTGTCGAAGTGTTTATGCACAGATGTACAAGGTTTTTATTGACATGAATTCCATTAAGTCAAAAGCTCAACGTATACAGCAAGAACCTCACAGCAGTGGTGGCGATGTCAGCGAGTTCATTAGAGAGTGTAAGCTGAGAGCTGAACGCTACTCAGACGTCTACCTCCGGGCCATCGCAGAGCTGGGAAGCCTGGGAAACCCCTCACATAGTCGAAATCTGGACCTTTTCTACTAAAACTACAGACTTTCCTGAACAGAAATATTTTCTCTTTTGCATGTATCTGAATCAGAAGTAAAGTTCACACTGCTATCCAACAACTTGGTCAAAGCGGGACATTCCTAGTCAAGGTTATAAAGGAAATAAAACATTTTCCACGTTTTGGTGAAATATATTTATGGTTTCTTAAAGTCCATTTCTGCCACATATGAGAAAATAATATGCAGGTTTATCTTGTGGGTTAATATCACACAATCGCCACTTTATATCTCGCAATTGTGAGTCGGTATCACTGAATTGCAAATGTCTTATCTTGTAATAGTGTGTTTTCTCACAACACATTTGTGATTGTACATTAGATCTCTCAGCTGTGAGTTAACGTTTCACAATTATGACTTTGTATCTCGCAGTTACTTATTAACGTCACACAATCGTGACTTAGTGTTTCCATTTGCAGAAAAAAAAAAACAGTGGTGTGTAAACAAGCAATATAACCTACCTGAAGTATTCTTTTCGGTGGGAACTGGCCACTCCAGAAGAATGTCTTAAGCCGAACCGGACAGTGTGCATGTTGGTGTGGTGCACACAGTGTTGGTGCGGCTCGGTTAAAGGTCCACTTATAGCTGAATAAGCGGAAGCACAAAGTCACAGTAACTCACAATTGTCAGACAATAAGTTGCAATTAATAGATAAAATAGATTTATCTCACAATTCTGAGATAAATCTGGATAATATTTTCTTCATATGTGAAAGAAACAAGCTTCAGTAAAAGTTTGAGATAAGCAGAAGAGAGAAAAATTTTTTTTTTGCTCAAAACCAGATTTTTTAACCTTTTTTATTTTTATTTTTTTTGCTGTTTGCCAGAATTCAGAATTCACAGTGACATCTGATGTATTTTCTCAGACCCCCAGACATTTTGTTCTGGAAGATATCTTTTCTAACCCATTCTTTATACAACTTCTATTTTTCATTTTGCATATTATTCAGTAACTACTATGAGATCTTTAGTAATCACAGTGAAACCAATGGAAAAAGATGAAGAGTGAAAGTCAGAAATCTTTCATTTACAGGCTCGAGTAAGACTCGTCACTGACGTGCCTCTGACGTGGCCGGTGTGAAATGTGGTCTGAAATGCTGTTTTAAATGCAACTGAAAGAAGTGTTGACATGGTGCACTCATCTATCCATCCATCTATCCATATTTTCAATATAATTTATATATAATATAATAGACTTTCCATTCCTTTGTGTCTGTTTCTCTTTACTCTCTTTTTGGTACTCTAAACAAAACTGTTAGTGCCATACAGCTATGAAAAAAAAGATAATAAGATGATGATTTTTCCACCAGAAAAACTATTTAGAGCTATAAAACTCAAGCGCAACAATTATCTACTCCAGAGAGAGCGAGAGAGAGAAATAGTGATACGGAGACAGAGAGGGAGCAACAGAGAGAGAGACAGAAAGAGAGAGAGAGAGAGTACAAAGGGACACTGATAGATAGATAGATATATAGATAGAGAGAGAGAGAGAAAGTAGAAAGGGACACTGAGACAGATCAATGGAAACAGAGAGAGAGAGAGAGAGAGAGAGAGAGAGAGAGAAAACATATGGAATGTTTTATGACCAAGCTGGTAGAGGAATGTTCACGTAAAGGGAATAGCAGCACTTTACCATTAGAGAGGGTCTCACACACACACACACACACACACACTGGAAAGCCTTAGGACATGGAAAATGTGTGCACGAGTCATTGAAGGCATGCTTCTGTATTGGTCATATATGAGAAACATTAAATTGGAGTAACAGACATATAGGAAAATTGTTTTTACAGGAACACACACTCACACACACACACACACACACACACACTATTCTGCGTCATAGTTCTGCTCCTTGTACTGCACTGCCTCCATGTGGAGCGATGAAATGTTACGTTTCTCAGCGAAGAGCAGCTTGATACCTTCACTTCAACCTGGAGTTCAAAACTGTGTTAAGTGAACAGGAGGTGGATCCGAGCTCTGATTCTTTCATTTGATCGAAATATAATCCATCAGAGGATCTTTTGATACAAAAAAATCTGAAAATATTTTGATATCTTTTAGATGCCAGAATGTGGAATACTGAAAGCTATTCATCTATAGGTAGTTGAATTAATTCCTTACAACAGACATATCGAAAACTAGATTTAATCACATTTCTGTGATACAGTGCTGATAAATCCATGTAATAACGCATGCAGTATAATCCATATACTTCAGCAGTACTATTCCTTTCCTACTTTACTGATATGTCCTGGAATTTTAAGCATTTTTTTTTGTCTACCAACAAACCTATAATTCTTGTTAATTGAAATATTCAATTAAGTCCTTTAAGTATAACAGTTGTGTAACAGTTAATCTATCCACTGTAATGTTACTGAATTTACTCTAGAGTTTGACTATTTCACGAAACCCAAAACTACAGTCAGGGAACTTTTATATTATTATTAATTAACATTTCAGTACATAACCTTCAGATTGGACATTGCAACATGTTGGCTGATTGTCTTGCGTCAGAATTCAGCAGCCCAAGAAAAGAAAATCAGACACAAGCTGTACCGGCTGCTTATTAATCGATCTGGAATAACCAATAAATCCTCAGGATTATCATTAGGCCACAGATTAGCAAAGCGCTCAGGATTGGCTCCACTGCTTCAATCCGGAGATCCGTCAATTCCAAACGTAAAATACAGCCAGTGTGGTGGGAGTAATACGCTAATTAACCTTCATAACCATACACTAGCTGCGTATCATTTTTGGCAGTGACCGATCCCGAGTTATTGGCTCATTTGTGCCTTATCATAAATACTTTTACTCTTTTGTTTTATGTGACAAACTATGGGATTTTAAAATGCACTTTATAAACAAACAGTTCTGGATAGATAGTGTTTTAGCCAAATTATGCCTATTCATATCAGTCCAGGACTAAGAGAAGTCTCATTACCCGCAGTAATTAGGGTATAAATGATATTAGATACTTTATTAACATTGTGCACTGATGATAATCAGTGTTCTTACAAACAAGCAGGGGTGGAAAAAAACCTGAGGAACTGTACTTCATAATCATAGTTAAGTATTATTAAATTTTTTTTTGACATATTTATACTTTACTTGAGTATTACCGAAATGGAATACTCGTACTGTTAATTACATTTCTGAGAAAAAAGGACATTTCAGTCTTTACATTTTTGTTTACATAGAAATTCATTTAATTTGTACTTGTTACAAACCTTGGAGGAATCGTCTTCTCGTCTAATTAATGGTTGTACGCCATACATCGATCAAATGGGCTCAGTTTAGCATCCAGTCACGTTCGTCATTGGAGAATACGAAAGATCAAGAATCATGCCATTTCCTCACAAGTGCTTTCCTAAGAAGTGGAACTTCTCATGCTAGCTATCCCTGTGTGTGTGTGTGTGGAAGTTGAGGATGAGCGCCCCTGGCCATAACTCAGTAAAATATTTTGGTATGCTGGAGTTTTGCTAATTTGCTAATGTTAATTGGCTATATTTAATTAAGTCAGGCTGTTTTCTTTGCTAATGTCAGGTTAGACTAGCCGTGATTCCAGCAGCTAACATGAATTGGCTAGGCAGCAAGTCAAATTCTAGCTAATGGTACATATTGCAACTACTGATACTGAATTACATTTTAACTTTGACTTGACTACATTTTTGGCTTCCACTTTTAAACTGAGATTTTGTCCCATTACATATATTTTCATTGAGTCTAATTTCCCAGGAAACAAGCAGATCATGCAAAATAGTAATTATGATTACTGCTTCATGACCCAGACTATTACATTTAAGGGATTTAAGGGTTTTGAATTCCAAATAGACAAATCAAAGTCCTTCTTCTTTACAAAGAGCACACAATCCAGACCACACAATGCAAAAAAAAAAAACATATTTATTTATTTATTTACTTCATCATTTGATTTAAAAGACAGAAAACAGTGGTACAATAATCATACCCACTTTCAACTCTCCATTTGACAGTTGCCAGAAAAATAAAGACTGCAATACGCTCAGTGCAAGAAAAGACACAACCTGTGACATCACCGTGCGTACATCAGAGCATCCCGCAGTGCAGCTAACGCACTTCCACAGAATAGAATATTTACATGCGTACACACACACACACACACACACACACACACACACACACACACACACACAGATAAGTGTAGAAATGCTAGATGGTTTCAGTAGCCCAATCTGTGTGTTTCAATACGATGGTCCCTCCCTCCCCGCATTTTTG
Organism: Pangasius sanitwongsei; assembly: GCA_037576675.1. NCBI lineage: Eukaryota > Metazoa > Chordata > Actinopteri > Siluriformes > Pangasiidae > Pangasius > Pangasius sanitwongsei. The sequence continues at coordinate 1,111,636 of CM075016.1, read as the reverse complement.
GATTTCATTGTTCATTTGAAACACAGTATATCACGTCTTTCACATGAAACACGTTCTTACTCAAACAATTGTGCGTTTACAGTGTTGGAAAAAATACGTACAGATATTTATGCAGTGAGAAAGTGTAATATTCACAATTGTAGGAGATCAGAAATTCTCCGGAGTATTTGTCTTGATTAATTATTATACTATCTGTTACACCTTCCAGTTTCTTGGTATAACATGATTTTTGTTTTATTAACTTTAGACAAGAAAAAAAAAGACGCTGGTGAGAAAACGACTGTTAACAGCGGCCATAACGTAAGCGATGACAGGAACTAACTTGTCTAGCGGATGTTCCACAACGTTAAATGTAACTATAAATGGTTAAAAAGCACAACATGTCATTCACTGGTAAATTAAAAATTGTAATTGCTGACAAATTGCTGTGGTACAAGAAGAATAAATCACTTCAGGATGTCCAGTGATGTACCGTGAAAGTAATCAAACAGTAAATCTGCTGCATCCCACCATCCTGACGCTGATTATTTTTCTATAACAGCACACCCCGTAGATGATTTATTCCTTATTTATTGGATAAAAGTAGAATTCGTCTTTCAGTTCTGTTCACATGGCGGCATGAGAGATTCTACTGTGTGTTTAAGTAGTATGTTCTGAATGATCCCAATCTTTTACACAACAATTTTCCACTTTCCAGAATTATCAGAACATGACCCAACATACCACCTACTCCTAAATATCCTCAGAGACTCAGCCTGTCTAGACTTGGATTCAGTTCAAGTTCTCAACAGATTATAGTGTACAAGGGTAATGGTTGATTCTAACACTACAATATATCTGGGAATCAGTCCTAATGACTGGAAACTAGTCCTCGGGTGTAAGAATGCTGCTACTGCTTCTCTAATGGCTGAGTTATTTCACTATTTATGCAGGGAAAGTTCCTTGTATTCAGAGTCGTGTTATGCACGTGCTTAAGTTGATTTTCTAAGCTCCCCATTCAGATTATTTAAATTACAGGATTTCTGCAAATTATGTTTACCACTCTCATTATTCAGCACATCCTATTATTATTATTATTATTATTATTATTATTATTTAGAATTTTATATTTTTATATCATATGCCAATAGTTCATTGTGGGCACAAATTAATGTAGCCACAAAATGCACAATTTGTCTCAAACAAATTGTAATATGTGCACAGGATATAGAGTATTTTCTCACGCTTTTAATTCACTATTTTTATGTGTTGAATTAATCAAATAATGCCAATGTTTTGTTTTTGCGTTCTGCTGCAAATCCGCCAAAAATTCTCCCTGGTTTGAAGAATCAGCTGAGCACTAAATCTGATACGGTTACAGCTTTATCCATAACAAGTCCTCTGTCCTTCTTAATCAGTATTTTTGATAAGATGTCCTAGATGAAAAAAAACCCATAGTTTTCTGGAATTTAAATGGATGACACTATTCATTAATTTACAGTGTCATATTTAGGTATTCATATTATATTAGTATATTAGATATATTAGACTATATTAGTAATATCTGACATTCATTTCTGGTATTGAATCATGAGGACATGTGCTTAACTCAACCCTGTATACAGTTTGTATGTTAAAAACCGTTACAGAACAATTAACCAACCCCTAATGTGTACAGAATCATTACTTCAACTACTACTTCCATTCCTATATACAGTACAAGTGTGCTAGTGCTAGAGTTTCCAGTGTAGGACGTAGTGAGTAGGGCACCATTCCAAACAGTATAGCACAGCTCACCTTTGACCTTTAGCCCCTCCCTAAATTTGCCACCACTTTAAGTCACAGTGAACCCAGGTCTTCAAAGGCAACGTGTTTTGCATGGATGTCAGCTCTATAAGTGTAATCATGTGTATGTGTGTTAAAAAGATGGAGAACAGGGTTAAGTAGGTGTGGCTGGCACAAAGGGGAGGGGCTTATTTCAGTTGCACTGGTACCATCTTTGAGGGCGGTGGCATTGTCACACATGAGCAATCGCCAGTCAGATGTTTGAACAGACAAGTCTTACCACAAGCAGTGGAAATAAATAAATAAATAAATAAATAAATAAATAAATAAATAAAAATCACAGAACACAGTGTCGTCATGCTGATCAGTGAAAACTACGGTTTTGAGAAATGTGTGAAGGTGCTGCTCTTACTAATGGGCACATATAAAACCAGGATTGGACCCTCTGTGACTCAAAGACAATCAGTATTTGCTCTTTTTTTTTTTTTGATAGCCAGTAATTAATGCCTAAATGACACAAACACTTCACTGTTGATTCACTATTTTCATCTATCAGTGACAATAAAATATCATTCTACACATCACAAAGGACAAACTCACAGTCACACTATTCACTTCCATTTGATTCGGAATCAAATCAGTCCAGTCACGGATGAATCAGACTGAATCAGAATCTGTTGATTCAGTATCCAGTCTGTCAAGTTGTGCTTCACTCAGGCATACAGTGAATATCTCATCTTCCATTAGGCAAGTGGTTAAAAGTCATGATTCCAGTTCATATCCATAGTTCAGGAGTGGCTGAACATGGAAATATGGCTCTTCCATAGAGGCTGTAGTAAACTTGCTTCTGATGTGGTAAACCTGGTACAGATCGTGATATAAGCCTGATGATATAAGCCTGATGATATAAGTCTGATGATATAAGTCTGCCACTAGGTTACTGAGAACATACCTTATTTTAATATACGCTCCAAAGAGATGGACATTCAAATACAAGTAGAATTTCCCCTAACTCTTTCTATGAAGCCCATATTCATAAATCATTGCAACTGTAATCCTTGCAATTTTATTTAGGTTCTATTTTTATAAACTAGTAATACTTCATAAACCTTGAATAATGTGATTACATGATAACTTATAATCATGTTAGAATGCAATCACTGAGTGTTTCAAGTATCAACTGAATATGTTAAATTATTCCTCATTTATAGGGAAGTTGTAAAATTGCAAGCTTATTTATAACTTTATTTTTGTAATGTATGTCACTTGTAATGGTGTAACTTGTAGTCGGAGGCAGGACGCAAGTGCGTATTCTCAGCGTATTTAATTAAGGCCAATTAACGTTCGTAGCGCTGGTCAATAAACAGGTTAGCAACATCAAAGAAGGAAGAGCCTTAATCAGAAAAAAGATAACAGGCACAAGTCAGGAGAAAACACAGGAATAAAAAAAAAAGTATCAGTAATGCACAAAAAACAGTTGGCAAGACTTCGCAAGGAGAAATAGAACCAGGGGATAAATAGGCAAAATAGTTAAGGGTTGAACACAGAACAGGTGAACACAGTAGGGTAATCAACCAATGACAGGACAAGGATGGACACAGGAACAAAATCAAAACAAAGACACGTGTCAAAACATAAACAAAAGCTCACGGGAACTGAGAAGCATATCAAGCAGTGCATCACAGAATATAGGCTTCATAGAAAGTGTTTCTTTTCCTTAAAAACAGTGGAATTTGTTGTGGTATTGCCAGATATAACTTAAAGGGATGATATGGTCAAGTTAGCATGCTCACAGGCTTGTACATCCTTCTACCTTCCATCTATTGTTAGCCATTTTTTGCATTTTTGTCCGTACTCCCTTTTAATGGTCACAGCACTTGTAACTATGTTTTTGACCGAGTTGGTGTAGTCCTTATGGGCGGAAAACTCAAGAAAAGAGTTGAACAGCACCAGAGATATCAGGCTTTAAAGTGGTCGAGTTTGATTTGAAGAGAGATCAGCACCTCAAGTACACACAACAAGACCTCGACAACAATCCACCATCTCAACGGTTCGTTACAACACCCAAGCTTAAGATGTCCAAAATAGATTCCTTTTCTTAAAATAGTGCTTTTGTTAAATCCCTATATGAAAAAAAAAATTATCCTCTGACATTCTTTTAACACATATATAAAAATTGTCACATATTCAATTCAATTCTAACATAGCTCTTTTTATACCATATATATTATAAGCTATAGATATTTTTTTTTTCTTCAACACTGATAAGCGTTGATGCAACATAGAAACATAGAAAAAGAAAACAAGGAAGAAAAGAAGAGGGACAGAACAAAAATACCATCTCTGAGGGGATGCATATCATCGCATGGTTAATTTTATACACTCGACTTTCTCCTTTAGAAAACCTCGAATGACACCAAGCATCATTTCACATTTTCCTTTTTTTCGGTATAAAAATATGAAATACAAACAGTGATAAGAAACCAAGGACACTTAAATCTGAAGCCCTCAGATTTAAGTTGATTTGCTACAGAATTTCAATTAAATTCCCTTTGCTTCCTATTGGCTAAACAGCCACCGGTTGGCCACACCCCCTCCTCATCCGGTGTTCCAGTGTATGTAGACTGGAGGCCTGAACGGTGATTATTACTCGCTACCGTATTACCTCAATCACTTCCTCGTGTTAGATAGCTGTGTCCCAGAAGACTGTGGTTTGGGCTGAGTAGGGTGGAGGGCCGTATTTTTTGCCCCCGTTGGTCTTTTTCCAGCTGGGGAGGATGGGCATGCTGTCTTGTTTGCACAGGGCCTTGTCTGGCTTCTGCCGTGCCTTGATCTCCTTGCAAAGATGCCGTTTCTTCTCGATCATCTCCATCATGGTGTTGTCCCCGCATGCCCACGGCACTGGGGGCATCTGGGGGTAAGAGAATGTTGGTGCCATCTTTACCCTTATGTTTCTATTTATTTATTTACTTATTTACTATTTGAATATGTCACTAGTTTCAGTTTTTATGCTGCACAGTTTTCATTCTATTCTGCAGTAAACCTGACTGATGTCACATTTTAGAGAATTAGCTATTACCTCTATAGCTATTGATATGTATATGTTACATATAATACTTTATTATAGCAACAAAACCATCTCGTATACGTTCCACAAACAGTTAAAACTGATATCGCTGTCAACTGTAGGCAACATCACACTACCCAGTCGTTGATTATTTTCCTATAACAGCACACCCCGAGTGGTTTATTCCTTACCGAAGACATCAGGACAGGTTACGTCCGTGGCAATGACGCAAGTAAAGTGTTAGCGTTCTCACAAAAGTATAGTTGTTGCTAGTTGTTATTTGTACGTATTCTCACGAGCCAAGGGACTGTGAGTGTTTATCGCATGTTAGTTTTAACATTAAGAAATGTCTGGACGCAGCAAGTTGGTTGGCAAATCATTGCATAATGACAGAGTTCAAAGTATTATCACCAACATGCTAGCTAGTGTCTATATATAAGACTTAGCTGGATGTCGAGCTCTAGAGAGTAGAGAGCTATATACTTCCCAGCCTAATTCAAAGTAAGTAGTAGAGAGGTCATAAAAGACAGGTATATAGATTATTGATGGGCATGTTATTTTATTCATGGTTTAAAACTACATTTTAAATGGGTCATTTGCGTTTGCTGGCTATTTCACATAGTAGACTAACGTTTAATATTACCTGGTGTAATAGCTTTGGGAGACCACAGGGTGTCCATCATTGATCTCCATCACTCCTCTGACATGTAATACGTGCAGGCCTAGGTTATAGATTTAAGGATGCGCTGCGGCAGCCAGTATTTATATTTAAGAAACCGATAAAAATATAACAATCTTTGGTACATGAAAAAAAGGCACGGATCCCAAGTCTACTAATTGGCCTACACACTGGCTAATAAACTAGCTGCAGTAGTACAAAGTTTTCTATACAAATATTCATTTATTTATTTACTGAACGCTGCTAACATGACAGTTTTAGTTCGTTTTAGTTGTCACAATTGGCCTGAGCATTAAAAATAGATGCTGAAATATTATGTACACGAATACTAAATGCCACATTGTATGTCATGTTCAGTGGGCCATTCTTACCTGACTTGACTCTTTCTGGAAATATTTCTTCATATTTAACATTCAAACTTTTTTTTTTTTTTTTTTTAAATTTGGTCTGTGTATAAACCAGTCAAATAGTCATCAGATCTCAAAGGTACTAATCCCTTGTACATTAGTAATTGCAGTATTCCTCTTAGAAGCCAGTGGTAAATAGCTGGAAGTTCCATTTATAATAAACTTATGATATTAGGCATATTAAAGACCCATGTGTGTTAAGCAGTGTAACAACTGAACGAAGTATTTCTAGCATTAATTCACACACACACACACACACACACAGAATCTAAACACTGCAGTATAGCTGAGGTACACGTGTACACACACTCATGCACACTAAGACCCCGTGTACATGCACAGTTATAAGTACTAGCAAATGCAAACACCCTAAGATACACTTTCACAGAAACACACACACACACACACACACACACACCTGCCCACACACACAGGCCAACATTCACTGAAACACACAACGTTGTGCTTTTGAGGTAGGAAGCAGCAGACACACACACAGAAAACACAGGACAAACAGGAAAAAGAGTGTAAACCACCGACATGATTTTATTTTGTTGTTCACTTTCATTTGATTAATTTTAACGAGGATTAGATTCGTCTGGAGTTTTAGCTGGTTCATTTCTTAGACGTTTAGTTTCTAGTCACAGATATACATGTCCAGGGATTTGGAGTTTAGTGCATTATATATTTTTAAACCGTTTTTTGGGGGGTTATATACAGCAGTGTGAGGACTGGAAATTGATTTCTGTGTATGTGTGTGTAATCATATATCAGACTCCTCTATCCTGGTGAATATAGCAAACGACCTTCGCTGATATCGTACACAGAAGGACACAGAAAAACAAACCCAGGAAAAAAAAGCATACAGGCAAACATATGCAGAGGTGCATTTGACCCATGACATTGACATCAAGACAGCGTTTGTATATACATACATCAAACCATATAGCGATAAGGTATAGAAATGAGAGTAAAAGTAGAGCACTGAATAGATTCATTGAAAAATGAACTGCTTTTCCAATCTGAAACCAATCTGTAGTTTTAATAAAAGTAAAAAAAACAAAGGGTTCTTCACAAAAGAATTGTATAAAGGCATGACCGTCCAAAATTTTTGGTTAACATTTGGGTCAATTAAAAATGGCAGATGAAACATTAGTTGAATTAGCTATGAAATATCTGAATCATTAAAATCCACAGATGCATTAACTGATTTCTGCTGCGAGAGCAAGAGTGTACAATACATACAAGACTGTACTTCTTATATACACTAAATTTGCTTGATAGCCCTGAGGTTGATGAAATTAGCTATGCTTGCTATCTGCTGTTTGATGTTTGTATATAAGTGTAAAAGACATATACATATTGCTTATCAGAAAGAAGAGACAAAAATGGTACTGGGTCCAGAGCAGGGTTTTCTGTATTAGAATGACCAAAATACTTAAGCAAAATTCATTTAGTCTACTTCCTCCTGTTCAGAGATCCTCTTTAGCGATTATATTTTGATCAAATGATTGTTTTATTAATGTTGAACAATAGCAGCAATTGATTTCCCCAGCATAAAACTTAAAATTTAAAAGTAAAAAAAATGTTAAATTAAAATATTAAATTAAACAGATGAGATTTTTTTTGGTCATGATAATCACTGATTATTCAACTCATGATTATTTAGTCAAAAAAAAGAAAACATTATAGGATTATGCTCCTGAGTCAACGCGGTTTTGATAGTAATTGACAGTCAGTGTTGTAGCACAAGGGTGGGGGTCAGAATGGGTTGGAAAATTGAAAATACGGCAGCTCAGACACATGAAATGTTATCATGCGGCACAAAAGAAGTCTGATTAGACAGTGACTGGCAGGAGCCGTAGCCAATCAAAAGAGAGAGAGAGAGAGAGAGAGAGAGAGCAGATCATTTTTGATGAGCATTTATGTGGTTATTATGCTGTGGTATGGGGTAGACATTTTACTTTTTCATCCGGTGCTCAGTAACTGTGACGGTCACATTGATGTGCACTATAAAGTTGTTTTATTCTCCTAACACTTCTGTTATACTGAGCAGAAGATCCTCAGAACATTGCTGAGTAGTGAACAGACC
>CM075016.1:1098627-1101127 GCA_037576675.1 Pangasius sanitwongsei | reverse complement strand
AATGATCAACTACTAGCCTATTTCACACACACAAATAGTCCATTTGCACCCACTGCACTCATTTTGGTGCTGGAACGAGATAGTCCTTACTAACAAAACCTAAAGTTCAAGGGGGTTGAGCTGGATCTGATCCAAATCCTCCTTTCAGGTTAACTCTAACCCTAATCCCTAACCTAGCCAATGCTGTACAAGACTCATTTTGACTCATTTTTCCTCTACTTGTAAAACAACTCGACTCTAGCCAGGTAGGACTTTTTTGTTTTGCAGTAAGGGGTACTTCGATACGTGAATATTAGCCACCCACTTCAGGCTTAAAATCTGAATACATATACAGATATTTGGAGCACAAAACTGATACAGACACAGATACAGTGTTTTCCTCTGTTTTCACGTTTGGGCTCCAATTTTATGTTTATTATCGAAAAGAATTCTGACGTATAGAAAGTTTCGTTGCTGCACTGTTTGAAATTTTAATAAGCAAACTGATGTAATTAAACCGACCATTAGTGGCTCCTAAATCACCTGACTGTAACAGATGTAATGCACCAAGCGTTTCCCAGATCTACGAAAAAACTGGAAAACCATGGATTACTTTTCAAATTCAAATGAATGCAATAGTTCATAAGGAAAAAAAAGTCTCAGCTGAATGCAAAGTCAAAATGCATTAGATTAATAAGCCAGTACTAATGGGAATAAGCTGGCTAGGAGTTTATGAAATATGTGTATGAAATATTAAGAGTAGAACCCCTTTACAAAGCTCGAACTTTTAACCACCCAAAGAACCCTCGAGGAACCGGTGAAGAAAAAGACAAACATCTGTAGTCATAGTTGTTCAACATTGCTGTTCTCTCAGATGTTAGCAAACGTACCGAATTTGTTTTTTTTTAACCAAATATTAGTCATTTCAGTCATTTCATCACTTGATGCTGAGTCTGATGCCTAACTCTCAACAACTTGCTGAAATATGAAGTTAAACTGCAAGAGTGTGCTACATGGTCAGTGGGTTTATATTTAATATGTCCCTTCTGTCCCCCTCCCCGTCTCGGTCTCTCTCACTGGGGACCTATTAGTGATCACATTCATCATGTCCTTCATTCACTCCGAACGCATTAAGGAAATTGCTTTACTAACAGATGAAAGCTTTTCAATTATTTCAGCTGGCGAGAGTCTCTGCTGTGTGTGTGTGTTTGTAACATCAGTGCATATAGTGCTATCGTGTTTGTGTTTAGCACGGGCCAAAATGGAGGCTCTCTTATGCTTAAAGTGGCTGTAATCTTACGCAAAAGCATTATATATTGATATATTATTTACAGGATTCTTATATTTATAAGTAAGAGTGAAATCAAAGCACAAAATGTTCTAATACATTTGTTTACAGGGCAGAACGGGTAGTCTAATTATTATAAATTAGAAATTAATAGGAACTATAAATAATAAAACACATTCTAAGTTCATATATTACTGTCTGATGATAATATAGCTGTAATCTAATATCATCATTCTCAGAACTTAGATGTACTGCAGAATTATGGGAATGTGTCATGCGAATTGACAAACAGAATATTTCAAATAATCGCTACACGGTTATTTACTAAGATCCCAAATAAGTAGCACTAAAACAGGATAAATTGTGTTTTACAAAGAAATACAATGTGAATTATGTCGCATACAATGTAAAGATAGGAATATAATAAAATATAATCTAATATGAAACTAACTTTGCCCTGATAATATTAAGACACCATTTTAAGATCCTGAGGCATAATTGTGATAAGATTTCTCCTTTTGAAGACTTAGTAAATTGTATAACATTGCCTTAAAATAACAGAAAAGCGATTCCACAAATTTAATACCTGCCCTTTGGTTGCATTAATCTGTACGTTTGCATACAAACGTCCCCAAATTACATATTCAGTAAGGACATGTGCTATTTAAACCTGATAGTTAATCAGCTTAGCAAGTGTTTAACTGAAAACAAAAGATCATACGTTTCCTCTAACTAATACACATAATAACATTTTTTCCTTAGTTATTATTTCTTTCCAAAAAAACCATATGGCAAATTTATTAAAACCAAGAAAAAATATTAACACACTCCAAAAGATTATGAAAGAGAAAATGTTCATTACTAATATTAAAATACGAATTAATTAAAAAATATTTTTAAAGAATTATTCCAGGTCTCCAGAAACACTACTCTTGTCCCATTCACAGAACACTGACAAGTAAAAAAAATATATTTTATATATACAGTTCTGTGGAAAAGTCTCAGGCACATGCAAAGAAATGCTGAAGAGCAAAGATGCTTTCAGAAATAATGAAATTAAATGTTTCTACATTAAATAAATACTATAAAGAGCAGTAAACAGTAATAAATGAAACAAAGTCAGTATTTGGTGTGACGATCCTTCGCTTTTTTTTTTTTTTTATAAGGAAATGAGCTGTAAGTGTTACTGAGCATCTTGCAGAAGCAGCCGCAGTTCTTCTGGAGACTTTGACT
>CM075016.1:1075900-1098527 GCA_037576675.1 Pangasius sanitwongsei | reverse complement strand
TCTGAAAAGTGTCTCTTATGGAATCTGCTGCTTTCTTTACTGACATACAAACATTTTTCTGTAACGTTTCATTTTGTCCTGGAAAACTAATGTTTTTCAACAAATGATCAACGACTGTTTTTATGTTTTGTGACAGATGTTCATGAATCCCTTGTTTGTCCTGAGCGGTTTAAACTGCACACTGTTCTTCAGAAAAATCCTCCAGGTCCTGCACATTCTCTGCTTTTCCAGCATCTTCTGCATATTTGAGCCCTTTCCAGCAGCAGCTATATGAGGCTGAGATCCATCTTTTCACACTGAGGACAGCTGAGGGACTCGAACACGACTATTACAAAAGGTGCAAACATTCACTGACGCTCAGGAAGGCAACACGATACATAAAGAGCCAGGGGGATGTAAACTTTTGAACAGGATGATTGGTGTAAATTGTTATTATTTTGTCTTCTGGGAAACATATACTGTAGATATGTTATGTAGTTTCTGAAGGGCAGTACTAAATGAAAAAATAAGATATTTAAACAAAATAAGAACATGTAACTTATGTTCACTCAAGTCACTGTGGTTCCATTTTCCATGCTGTGCTCTATTAATTTCCACTTAATTATCCTCCTCTGCTATTAACACCAGGCCATAGTGAAGCACTGATGGTAATAAACAGTGGACGACCCACCAGAGAATGCTTAACTGATCTTCTTTGTGGGTGCATTTGTGTGTGTGTGTGTGTGTGTGTTCCCAGATTCTGACCTGTAGACAGTCTGCGCTACACAGCCCATGAGAAACCTATGCATTAAATAATTAACCTATGGGGGGGAAAAAAACAAGGCTTGCCTACAGCACTGACAGGATTAGACACACACAACCAAGTGACTGCACACACACACACATACACACACTCATTAGCATGACTGAGAGAGAAGGAGGCAGCAGGGGTGCAATGGGACATGAACTTTGGTCCATTAGTCTGCCTGGTTCAGCAGTCAGAGAAAGATTAACAGTGACACTTCTACTAACCCTGAACTGACTAATTATCAGGGGCGGCTGGTGTAAATACGCTAGTGTGGCATCCACATCAGATTATTTGCCGATGCCTTTTGTGGAACCAAGAAAAACAGCACTAGAGATGGTCTTTGAAAAATACACAGAATGATCTGAAGAAGTGAGGCTGGGGCTGATTTCTTTCTAACCCAGACTGTAGATCCATGCAGCCTGTCATCTTCATTTGCTCTAACATTTTTCATCCTGCTTCGCTGACACATCTGTAACACATCAGCTGTGATTGAGAAGGCGCGTGTGAAATTACAGTCAAGTATGTAATGTGAACGAAGTTGATTATTTATTCATCATTTTTAGAAAGGTAGGCAGACTATTGTCCAATGAAAGTACAAATTACACAAAATGACAACAGTACCATAAGTGCTTTTGGGTTGAATGATAGAGTTACAACATTTCTGTATACCATGCTTACTATTTGGGAAAAACACTGCATCAACCCAGTACAGCATTAATAAAAATAAATTAGAAATCACAAAGTGTCTACCTGCCTTTAAGTGTGGGTATGTGTATGATAGTTTCACCTACATCATTCTTATTACACCATCAATGACACCTTGTGCATTGCCCAACCCTAATAGCTTCATTGTTAAGCTATTGATATTAGATGGGAGGCTAAAATGTAATATCACCACCAGCCACCACTTCTAATTGCATAATGTATTCACTGTCCGAGCCAAGAACCAGTCCATAACCCTGCTGCAGTACTGAAGCACAGAAACACTAGGATGTTAGAGAGCAGACTGTTAGAATTATTAGCAGATTCTTTTTACATCTACATTAGATGGATCATAATCGCTATCTGCTGCTACTGTCAGTCACATCATCAGTAATGACAAGTGAACAACTGAGACTGCTCCAGTGGTGGACATATAAGCCCATGTAACCAAGACGGTATGAGATATCGAACTGCTTGTGGTTCCCTGAAATGTACTATCTATAATAAAGTTTGCCAGTCCTGTTATATTTCAGATGGATATAAAAACCTTGAAACTGAAGCTGATATTCTAAACTTTAACCTCATAGTCATTGCACAAATTGTGGGATTTTTGTGGAAGGGTTAAGGGGTTGGGTTTAGGGTTGGGGTTAGGATTAGTGTTGGGGGGTAGGGTGGTTTAGAGTTAGAGTTGGGGTTTAGAGTTAAGGTAGGGGTTGGAGTTTAGAGTTAAGGTTGGGATTTAGGGTTAAGGTCAGGGTTTAGAGTTAAGGTTGGGGTTGGGGTTTTAGGGTTATCATTATACAAGAAGAACTGATTTGTGAAAAGAAGATTGCACAACATATTTTTTCCTCTGTTGACTTGAATACCAGTAAAATTATACCATTTTCCAATTAAGCTCTGCAAACATTTGATAAACTACAGATTCTTCACATCGATTAGGTGTTTCACATTTATCAAGCATTAAAAAGTAGTGTGCATTCTATTTTAAGCTTTAACAGAACATTACTTTTCTTATAAAACAAATGTAACTTACTTTCACTGAGCTCCTTGTTCTTGCGCCCTCCGGAGCCTTTCCTCAGCATATTCTTGCTAGAGGAAAACAAGTTGCTGAGTTCGTCCAGTGGACTGGTTGGTGTTCGACATCCACGGCCTCCTGACCCTGAACTAGACCCCCCTGATCCACCTGATGCAGTGGAAACATTTTGCATGGATCCACCATGGATGCTGGAGGAGTTTGAAAGACGTCCGCTCTCATGGGAGCTGTGCGACACTCCGGAGGCACTGCGAGGAATCGTGCCAGTCAGCAGAGCGTCATATGGTGGTGGACGTTTGAGGCTGAGGGGGGTCAAAGAGCGGCCCATGCTGATAGGGGATGGGCAGGCAGAGTGGCTGCGAGGGTAACCATGAGCCGCTGAAGAACCACCACTCTTGTATAGTGCTGATGGTAGAGGTGGAGCCGAGGAACGTCCAGATACTGTGATTGTATGGGTGGCTGAAGATTCTTTACTGTCCAGTGACTTCTTATGATGGTGATGATGGTGATGGTGGTGTTGCCCCAAAGACTGTTGTGGTGGCAAGGGTTGTCCAGAATCACCAGTCGTTGGGGAAGAACCAGGTTTGCCATAGCCAACGTTCTCTATCATAGGGAGTTTGGTGACATCCAGAGGAGTAAGGGGGGATTCGTCTGAATTTGGGGAGCATTGAGCAGGTGCAGGGGGGAACACCAACAGGGGAGGCCTGTGAGTCAGTAAGTTGGGAAAGGGGGCAGGTATGTCACAAAGTGAGCCACGAGGGATTGATGATCGCGTTAGGTCTATATCTGAAACCGCAGGAGCTAGACTTGGCTCCCAGCGTGCATGGACATGCTCAGTTGATAGGGCAGCTTCTTCGTAGGTGGGGTATTTCATCTCCTCATACACGCTCTCTCCCTGATCGTCTTCTTCATCAGCATTGCCTCCAGTATAGTGGCTAAAGTCACGTAGGATGTTTCCCACCATCTCTATGTAGACAGGCTCTGCTTCCTCATCAGTGTCCAAGGCAGGGCTTTGACTCTGTGACAATGACTTCTTCTTCTGTCGCCGTGGCAAAGAAGCGGACTTGAATTTGGTGCCATGGTTTTGGATGTAGGACTCATCGAAAGAGGTGCTGAGCTGAGTGTTGGGGTTGCGCTTAGGTTTGGGAGGAGGCATGCGACGATATTCCTCACTGCATGGACGACTCTTGGATGCTGCAGAAAATAAAGCTGCAGTATCAGTATAGTACACGTCACTTCAATGAGCAACATAATGATTTGTCTACATCCTAAATTCTTTATAAATCATTTCTATGTTTGAGTATGTTAGAGCCTTAGTAAGCACAGCAGAGTTCATATTTTTGAAGAAGTGGCTAAAGGTGTTTCCAATTTGTACTTTGTGTGTTACTGCATACTGTTTATGTCATACTAAATGTCTGACAAGTTAGTGTTACTGCTTTGAAACGCTGCAGCCTGATAATTTATAGCTGTGGCCCAAGCTGAAAGGTTCTGTTATCACCCTAATGTTGCAATGAAACAAGTTAGTTCCTCTTATCACTTTTGTTATAAACAGTTACTCCATCACAAGTCTGTCTCTTCTCTCTTGAAGTTAATAAGACAAAAACATGCAGCTTGCAAAGTTACAGAGACACCCCAAAGCAAAAGGTACTGCCTTGTACCGATTAAAGATACCCCTGATTAATACAAAACACTGACACTGGAGACTCCTTCCAAAAATGCTAAATAAATCTGTGGTTGTTACTATAAAAACAATAACGTATTAGACCGAGCACAGTCATATAAACCTTGCAGCTGGAACTCCTGTCAGAGCTGCTGTTATAGAAAATTAATCAATGCCTTCCGACCAATCAGAATTGAGAAATCACCAGCACTGTGTTATAATAGTATAGATGAATATTGTAACATAGTCGTGTGTATGTATAAACTAATTGTGTTAATTTTAATGTGAAGTGAAATGGTTATTGTGTGTGTGTGTGTGTGTGTGTGTGTGGACCAAATGCCCCCAAAAGGAAAGGATTTTCTGACAGTTTTGACCTTGTGGGAGCCAGACAAATAAATAAAAAAAAGGTTGCTTAGGTTACTTAGGTTAAGGTTAGGGTTAGATATAAGTGCAGCATAGCATTAATTAACTGCATTAACAATCATGTCAGTGGAAGGTACTCACAAGGATAGTAAGACAAATGTGTGTGTGTGTGTGTGTGTGTGTATGGGGGGGGGGGGCAGAATACCTACAGCAAAGTCATATGAGACACAATATGAATAGAGTGTAGAAAGTAGGTCATTTGTCAATGAATTCAGCTCTGATTTTATCAGCTGGCAGACATATAAGCTCTCTCTCTCTCTCTCTCTCTCTCTCTCTCTCTCTGCTCATCTCCAGATAGATGCTCTGCTCATAGTCTCAGTCGAGGGCACCCTGACTAACCTCTCTCTTTAGGGACTGGCAATTCAGTGTGTGTGTATGTGTGTGTGTGTGTGTGTGTGTTATATAATCACATGGACTGCAGGGATGTGCGTCAGCTGAGCACTGGACCTCAGTGACACACAGATTGTAGATTGAAGTAGACATGACAACATGCTTTTATTAATCCCCAAGACAGGAAGGATTGAAGAGAAGGACTGCAGTGCCGCACCCAAAATAAAGCTAAAGTAGCCTGCACTCTCAAATCACCCAGTCGCACACCCATCCTGAAGAGTTCTCTAATTTACAGCTATGACACACGTCTTATTAGCATTCTTTCATCATAGCTCCACTGTGTGCTGTATGTGTATGTCTGATGGACAGGGTAATAAGCTCCTAAAAACACCTGATAACTCATTCCCTCTGTCTCTTTCTTACTCTCTCAGTCCAGAAACGAGGTCATGACATACATTTGTCTGTTTATTCTACTTCTCGGGGAGGCTCTGAACAGCTGTTTGCACATCTGTAATATCACTGGCTTGATAGATGCTATTTGTGTGTGTGTGTGTGTTTGTGTGCGTGCTGTCGGCAACTAATTGCTAGAAAGATTTCCCTTTGTTTTGACAGGTTTGATTGCATAATGTTTCTTAGAAACTGGTCTCTGAAAATGCTTAGGGTACACTGAGATCACCCAGTGCTCAATTCCAAGTCCTTATTTACTGTTAATCATTAGATTGCTCATCTTATCTCAGATAATCACGTAACGGCTTACAGAGACAAGGTGCAGAACCTTAAAGGGTGGTTGTGCTCGGGTAAAAATCTGGCTCTCTACTTTCCTGAGCTCATCAGAAAGTCTGGATGTATTGAGTATGCTCCAGTCTTTATTAATGGAAACATGGTGGAGAGAGTGACCAGCAGGGGTGTCCACATCTCAGGGGACCTTTAATGTGTTACCAACACCATTTCCCACGGAGAGCACGCTAACGTCCTGCATTGCACTGTGGTATGCCGGTAGCAAACTGGCAGACAAGAAAGCTCCACAGCGGGTCATCCTGCAGCACACAGAAAATCATTGGACTCCAGCTTCCAGCCCTGGAGGAGCTCTACCATGCATGCTGTCTGAGCAAAGCTACCAGCATCTTCAAAGCTCGCACTCACTCCTGTCATCATCTGTTTGCACTTCTGCCATCTGGCAGGCATTACAGGACCATTTGTGCCTACACCTACAGACTCAAGAACAGCTTTTCCCCCAGGGCCATCACTCTGCTGAATCAGTCTTTCACTAATCCTCGCTGAACTAGAACCTTGCCTCACAGACTCCACACAAAAAACACCCAGTGAGTGGCAGTTCTGCAGTCCTGCGAGTTCTTGTTGATGAGAGAGGTCAGAGGAGAATGGCCAAACTGGTTCAAGCTGACAAGAAGGCAACGGTAACTCGAATAACCACTCTGTACAACCGTGGTGAGCAGAAAAGCAGCTCATGATGCACAACATGTCAAACCTTGAGGCGGATAGGCTACAATAGCAGAAGACTACATTGGATCTCCTGTCAGCTGAGATTAGGAATCAGAGGCTACAGTGGGTAGAGGCTCACTGAAACTGCATATCTGAAGATTGGAAGAAGACCTCGTGATTGGCTAATTGGATAATTGCATGAATGAACAGGTGTACAGTATTTTTATTGTGTGTATATATAGTTTACCCAGATTTCTGTTGCTATTTTTGTGTATTTAGGACTTTTCTATACTACTGGGACTTGCGATCCAAGTTTCACTTGTTGGACAGAACAGCTGCAAAGACAGATTCCAGGAAATGATATTCATGAAGCAGAAGTGGGAACTTTACACTGTTCACAGTGTGAGCGGCCATGTTGATCTGATGTAAACAGAGAAGACTGACCTTGTTAACGAGTTGAAAGGCAGAGCAAGTTACGTCCAATTAGACCAAGGGCCAAAACATACCCTATGTGTCTAGGCATACTCATAAGCTTCAAGCTACTCAAAGTATGATTTCATGCATCGTTGCATTAGCAAAAGGGTCACGGCCAAATTTATAATGCATGCACAGCAAGCACAGAGGCTAATTTCTCCCCATCAACTGTCAAGGCAGACCAGCAGTTTGATCAGGCTCTTGCAGTGCTGGTTCATTCATATAAACGTACATATGATACGCCATCAGCTCTGCACTCCGATCAAACAGCAGTTGAAAATCCCTGCGTGTTCTGTTAGCTCTGACAAAGAAACCGTCAATAGAAAGTAGAAACAGCTTCGGGACAGATTTGTTCGAACCGAGAAAAGGTGAAAGGATGTCTGTAGTGGGGATGCTGCAAGTAGCGTGGATGCGTTTTCTCTGATTTTAAAAAGCACTGTACTACCAAGTCACGCCATTTCATGAATCAGTAATGTTACTGGAAACGTTTCAAAGACTTAAACACACTCTCCCTTATCTCCGCCTTGAGTACTGAGCATTATAACAGCCACAGTAACGTACCTGGACAGTAAGAATGCACATTGAGCATGTATAACAGGAATGCGTGTTAGCAAAGGTTTGGATGGGTGTTGTCATTTGCGTTTGCGTAGTTACACAGGGAAGGTTTGGTCCTAATTCTCTCTCTCTCTCCCTCTCTGTCTCTCTCTCAGAAATACCATGTGTGATGGGAAAAAAGAGTACATTTCCTCTGTCTAATTCACTCTGAAGTGAGCTCTCAGCTGTCTAAGAGCTTCACAGCTTGCATCTAAGATGAAGAAGCAAGATATCAGCCTGAGGCAAGTCAGTATATAAATATATAGTCCCCTTCAAAAGTATTGGAACGGCAAGGCCAAGTCTTTATTTATTTATTTATTTATTGCTATACACTAAAGACATTTGGGTTTGAGATCAAAAGATGAAATGAGATGATAGATCAGAATTTCAGCTTTCATTTCCTCATATTTACATCCAGATTTGGTGGCAGACGTCACAATTCTGATCTTCTATCGTCTCATATTCATCCTTTGATCTCAAAACCAAATATCTTCCGTGCATAGCAAAAAACAAAAGAACTGGCCTTGCCGTTCCAAAACTTTCAGAGACGATCTTATATTCATATTTGACCAGATCACTGCTTCAAAAGCACAATGTCATTTTCGGATGTCATAGCCATATGCTACGGCTAATCCATAAATGTTGGCACCCCATATAAATAGTGTGGTCCTCTTGCCATGTCAACAAAAACAGTTACTTCAGAGATATTATGCAGACATTTATATATTTGAATCCTGCTTTATCTATATTGTTTAAAGTCAAGGGTAAGTATAGTTTTGAGTTAGAGTTAAAGTGTGCGTATTTGAGAATTAACGTGTGCCGTAGTGTCTGCGTGTGTATGCGTGGGTGAACAGAAGTGTAAGAATGAAAGGGTGAAGTGCTTTAAATAGCTCTGCACTCTGGATGGAGTCCAGTGAAGCACTAATCCGATACAGGACACAGTGGATTCAGCCAAACCGCTTACAGCACACTTCTAGGGAGAAATTCATAGATTTTTAATGTTCTGAGGCTATGTGTGTGTGTGTGTGTAGGCTTTGATTTCTTGTTGCGGAACAAATGTCTTCACAGGGATAGTAATATTTGACAGTTTTTTTTTTTTTACCAAAACTGTAGATTTAACTAAAACTAAAGAAGCCAAAAGGTCTCTCTCTCTCTCTCTCTCTCTCTGTGTGTGTGTGTGTGTGTGTGTGTGAGAGACAGAGAGAGAGACAGCGAGAGAGAGACTGAGCTCTGCTCTGCCTTCTCCTAGAAACGTTGCCCATAACTCACGACTCATGATCCATGTTATGCTGTGATTCCCTCAGCGGTCAGTTCCCAGAACAACACACTGATCCAGAACGTTGCTCACACCAACAGTTACCCCTATTCATATCAATATCAACTGACCAGTAAGATCTCCTGGAGACGCCAGGGTGACCAATCAGAGCTGGACAAACAGCTGATGTGACCTTGTTCTTGGAAACATGGCCAGATGTTCTGGTGAAATATTGATAAGAAATTGAGCATTCCTTGTGTGTTTGTGTGTGTGTGTGTGTTTGTGTGAGTGTGTGTTTAGCTCTATGATGTTCACATGCATAATTCTGATCAGATATGGTATAATAGATTAAGCGTTTGAAGAAGCAATGCTACATGCCCTGTTTAACCTTCTGTAAAACACACACATTTCTGTGTTACTAAACTTGTGTTACTAAACACAGGAACTTGTAAGGGATATTAAAAATATTGGTGCAAATGTTGATATTGTTTTTTTTTAGTAGCAATTTATTTAACATTTTTGGAAGGAGTCTCCAATGTCAGCACTTTGTAACAGATTTCCAACAGGGGAAAGTCAAATTACTGACTTTTTGACAATTTATTATTCTAAAGTATCATTTTGTAATTGTTTAAAATGACACAATCTGGGTTAATATGTCAGTTTTCACACTATAGGTGTTTTACATCTGCATTCATCTGAAAGGACACTTACCATCACTCTTATCCATCTCCCTCGCTTCCTTGCCTGTGGTGAGGGTGGTGTTGACCGTCTCAGACGAGGTGCTCAGTTTGGTGTTGGGGTCTCGTTTGGGTTTGGGCGGGGGTTGTTTACGTAGGGTCGGGCTGCCCCCCTCCTCCTCGCTGCCTCCCACTGAGTGCAGAGACTGGGAGCGTACGGTGAAACCTGGCCCGCTCGGCGCCGCAAGCCGGTCCTGGGGAGCTGGCATCGTCATGAAGCCCATGCGGAAGTGTTTACCCGCATAAGCCCCTCCATCTGCCACCCCGGCCACCTCCTCGCCCATCCTATAGAGACATACGCAGACAGAGAGAATGTCAGTGAGAGAGGGAGAAGAAATATATTTGACTCACTAAATATGACAAGAAGATTTAAAGAATTTAAAATCAATATTTAACATTGAATTTGTAATGATCCTAAGATAAAACAATAGTATTCCCATATTCAGAGTCAGCGAGTTATGCAGGTACTGGTTATGCAGGTGGTCCACGAAGCATAACTAGGAGGTTTGTGCTTTATTTATTTATTTATTTTTAAAATTTTGTAACACTGGTGGAAATCACAACCCACCATTATTAAAATCATACTCAATGTCAAATTGGATCTAATGTTTTATATCAGTGGAAAGATCAAGAACAAAAACTTCTTTGGCTCCAAAAAGTAGCCAGATTATTTGAGAACCTTTAGTCTAGATCTCTGCCTTTAAACACAATCACTTGCCTTTAAGCCTGAAAAAAAAAAAATCATGGATAGAAAATGCAGATTGAAGAAGGAAATAGCATTGAACTCAATTCTGAATACTGTTTTAGGGGCGAAATAACACATTTGTGAATCCACTGACTGTCGCAGAGAGCCAGTGGCAGAAATATTATTGGCAGAAAAAATAGACCAATAATACGACGTTTCTCTGTTGAACCCACAGTTGTTTAAAATATTTAATTATTTGGGCGAAAACGTACTGCGGTTTATGCACCTGCAGCATATTTTGCTGCTTCGCCTGAAATGCAGCGTCATCTCCAAAGAGCCACATTAACACTTGACTGTATTGCCAAGTGCAGCTCAAATCACCTCATTAACTTTGCTGATGACACAACTGTAGTGGTGATGAGTCAACACAAAGCGAGGTGATGGAGTGGTGTGGAACAATTTCTCTCTTAATGTGTCTTTTAATGATCGTTGACTTCATCATAGAGCAGGGGCGGCTGGCCTAAATGGCCAATCAGGCTTAGCCCCCTGTCTTTCAAAGTTAAAAAAAAAACCAATATAAGCTTACGCCAAATATTTTACGAAGAATTATATTGGATTTTTTTGTGGAACTAAGACAAACGGCACCACCAAAGGAAAAATGCACTGACTGGTATGAAGAAGCGAGGCTGATTTCTTCCTAGCCCAGACTGTAGATTCATGCGTTTGATCTCCACTTGGGCTGATATTGTTCATCCTGCTTCACTCATACATCCATAACACATCATCAGCAGGGATCGAGAAGGTGCAGTGAATGTGAATGAGGTGAATTATTTCCTCTCGCATCCATAATGGTTGCTAACTTGCTAACTGTTTTGAGGACGTTCCACAACATTAAACCTATGTGTCGTTCTTTAATTAATTAAATAAAAAAAAACAATATGTGGTAAATTGCTGTGGTTTAAGAGGAATAAAACACTTCCGTATGGAAAATAACCAACGTCATTATAACAGCATGTCCCATCGTGTTTTATTGCTGACTTAGCCATTACAATGTCAAGGAAATGAACATGAATGTAAAAACGAAGTGTCGGAATGGATATGATTAATGAATAATAAAGAAAATGTCGTTTCACGTGTTAGTGCTTTAAACTCGATGTCTTGTTCCTGCTGTAGTACAAAGTGACAGAGAATGTAAGCAAGTGAAACAAAAAGATGAAACCAGAGGCAATCTATTCTCGAAATCTATTCTCCACTCAAGTGATTTTTTTTTCTGCCACCCATTCATCTACCCATCTATCCATCACTCCATTATTCAATAATAAAAACTCTGAGCTTTTTGTCTGTAACAAAAAGCATTTTACTGACTGTCCCATCAGAAATGGTGTTGGCATCATTTTGGGGTTTACAGAGAAAGAAAGGGAGGAAAGAGAGAGAGAGAGAGAGAGAGAGAGAGAGAGAGAGAGAGAAATTATGTCTGAAGCTCTGGAACATACAATCTCTCTTTCTCTCTCTCTCTCTCTCTCTCATCCTAAAGGGCAGACAGGATTTATTCACCCTGGCACTAAGTAAATCACACCTACACAAACCCACATGAACACGCAAACTAATTAATTAAGTGTGAGTCTCATCCAATAAAGGAAGACTGAGGTGTCATTTTATTGTCAGCAAATGCCATGTTGTTTTTCACATTTCACCCATCTCTCATTCTCCTTCTTCTTTCACATCCTTCATTCCTTTCCTTTTCCACAGCAATACCGAGTAGAGTGTAGTGAGTAAAAATTGCAGCAGGACGTGAAAACCCAGAAGTGCTTTTATTGGGCCGAATCCAAGAATTGTAATCAGAGTCCATAGCAACACTCAGGACTCAGAACAGACAGACGGGCTTCATTCAGGGCAATCTATAATCAGAGACGAGGGTCAAAACCAGGAAGTACACTGCAGCACAGAACTTCGAAAACAAGGCTTGGATAGGACTTTGCAGTGAACAATGGCACACAAAGGCAAGCTAATCCAGAACTAACACAAAACAGGTGAACACAGTCAGCCAACAAACCAAAAACAGGACAGAGGTGGAAGCAGGACTAGAACAGAAACCAAAACAAACGTGAGCACATGGTGTTTGTTGCGGTGTAGGTTTTAACATAATGGGCTTAACTGTGTTGTGACACACGTCAATGTTATACCTATAGCACATGCTTCCAAATCCCACCACATGCTACACTACATGCATCAGCCGAGGTTTGGTGGTAGAGCATATTTTTACTTTTAGATTAATTAATTAACAATCTTTTCAGAATCAGGAGGTATGTGGAAACATTGACGAAACAGAACAAAATAAATTTCAGCGCAAAGCCATCATTTATAACTCCTGTTAGCACAATATGCACAAAATGTCAGCTCACAATTAAGAGAGAAAATAAAGATGCTAGCTCTCTATATAGTTGTCCACTTCTTGGGGATTTATATACTTTTTAATTGCCCTCAGTCTGTATTAATGCACTTAACTAGCTATGTAGCTGGTGATATGTTATTACATTACTTTAGCTACCACTTTTTAGCTAGGCATGCACTGGAGATTAGAATTGTGGATTAGCTAATAAATTGATCACATGTCCATCCCTGATGTATATAAGTTCAGGTTTATGTTCAATTTATGATCCTTCTAGGCTTTGATGAAACTTATATCCAACTGGTGCAACAGGGCTTTGCTTATCCTCAGCACAACACATTGCAAATGTAATTTTAATATAGAATCTGACTCGGATTACTCTGCACCTCTTGCATGTTGGTGAACTTAGCATGTAAGATAAGAGTGTGTTGAATATTTTAAAATGTGTACATACTTGGATTGCAAACGTTGCTGCCTGCACTCTCTGTGATATGGATTGTGGGTAAGGTATTGATGTTACGCATGGAGGAATTGCTGCTGATGTAACCACAGCTTCCCTCTGGTAAAGCAATGCATCAATCCCCAAAGCATCTATTCATCCCTCCATTACTATCAGTACTCTTTAGTGTGTGATACGAGTCTGTTCCTCGGCTGATCATTAAATACATTTACATTTTCGTGTGCTGCTATGTACATTATCACATCTTTCAAGAGCAACATTAGGCTTGAGTGTTTACGCTAATAGCATGGTACAAACCATAGCATCACCGAGTTGCTATCCCTCATGCATCTTTATAAATATTTCAAACTCGTGATATGTAGTTACAGTGCCATGCATAAGCATTCAGCCCTTGAACTGGAATAGAATTGGAATTAATTGGGATAATTAAGAGAGAATGACTGAAAGAATAAGGGTGCGAGTACAGGGAGTGGAAATGAGGTTCCTCAACAGGGTTGACAGGGTGATCTGGAAGAGCCTCGGAGTAGAGCCACTGCTCCTCTGAGTTGTAAGGACTCACCATGAGGTGGTTTGGGTACCTTACAAGCAGACATAATCAGAGACGAGGGTCAAAACCAGGAAGTACAATGCAGCACAGAACTTCGAAAACAAGGCTTGGATAGGACTTTGCAGTGAACAATGACACACAAAGGCAAGCTAATCCAGAACTAACACAAAACAGGTGAACACAGTCAGGCAACAAACCAAAAACAGGACAGAGGTGGAAGCAGGACTAGAACAGAAACCAAAACAAACATGAGCACGGGTAGTAGAGCCACTGCTCCTCCGAATTGAGAGGACTCATTTGAGGTGGTTTGGGTACCTTACAAGCAGACATGTCCCACTGGATGGAGACCCTGGGGCAGACTCAGAACCTGCTGGAGAGATTGTATCTCACAGCTGGCGTGGGAACGTCTGGGGATCCCCCAGCAGGAGCTGAAACCTGCGGCTAGATCTGTGACCCTCCACCCGGAGTTACATAGATAACATAATATAGATAATCTGTATACATGTAATATCAGGCAAATGTTTAATTCTGAATTAATTTAATTCCTGATTTGATCATGATTAGAGGGCAGCGGTGAATGGTTGCCAGAATTGTGGTTTTTACACATGATTGGGGTAGATTTTGAACAATGATGATTTTTTTTTATGGCTAGTTTAATCTGCTCATTTTAAAACAAATAATCGGAATTTGATCTAATCATTTTCTTGCAAAAGTAGTCCGAAACAATCAAAGCCATTTTGGTTGTAGTGGGAATTATACAGATATTATACAACAAGTTAGTTCTGGTACACTAATTTGAT
Organism: Pangasius sanitwongsei; assembly: GCA_037576675.1. Taxonomy (NCBI): domain Eukaryota; kingdom Metazoa; phylum Chordata; class Actinopteri; order Siluriformes; family Pangasiidae; genus Pangasius; species Pangasius sanitwongsei. The sequence continues at coordinate 1,084,211 of CM075016.1, read as the reverse complement.
CGGACAAGCGGCGTTCCAAGAGTGCTGATATTTAGTATAACACTACTGGTACATGTTATTTTGTGTTTCACTCGGTTTGTCTGTATTTGCTATATAAAAGTACAATTCCAGCAATACTTCGTTACACTGAAACTGTTCCTACACTATACGGGCTGTCAGTCAGTCTGTGCGTTGACGTGGCAACACGCAACACTATCAGGCTGCGGCTTCTTTGGCAACTATTTTCTTCGTCGAAGCAAAAGTAAACAAAATACTTGCAATCGTGCTGTTGTACGATTTGTTGTTGTACATTAGCACTCCTGCTTGTGCGAAATTGCTTAGTTACAGTAATTCAAGTTGGAGTGCTTTTTTGCGTACGTAGGCTAGCTACCTTGTCACATCATGAAACCGAACCGAAGTTCGAACGGAATAGTGAGGAGAGTGATCATTCCTTCTGTGTGTTTCTTCTGATTTACCATCAGCATGCAAAATAGACTATGAAAAAACAATATTGAGAAAAATATTTTTAAAAAATGCGTCTCCTTTTTCCAATGCCTGAACATTTGGGGCTAGTTTTAAGTCTTTTTTGTGCAATTGTTGACGCATAGTTGGCTTGGAGATTTTGCTGAGACTTGGTAACCCTGCTGTGGTGTGAAAATGCACACACTGCACTCCACCATCCTGACACAGTACTGGAAAGAAAGATTATGAGAAAGCATGAGATCATGCAGTTTATGTGTCTGGGTGTCCTTTACTGGTGTTCCTGTACTGTTCAAAACCGGACAAGGTCAAGAGCCAGAATGTGCCATCTTTGGATTGACAAAAATAATAATAATAATAATAATAATAATAATAATAATAATAATAATAATATTGTGTATATTCTCCTTCAAGCCCATTCAGCGGCTGCCCTTACGTCCCATTAATGCCTGCAATTTATCTTAATCAAACTGAAAGCCGTAATTTTCGTTTATTATCTGCCAAGCTGTCTCACACTCACTCTGTCACTACACAGAAGCTGTACACACAAGTACAAGTTTGAAAGATTTGACACTTTTTCTTTTCTTTTAATATGCCATGTTCGTATGAGATCACATAATTTTTGTCGTATAAAAAAAAAGAAAGAACAAAAGAGAGCACTGATTTATTTCTCTTCTCTTTAATTTCTGACACTATGTCATGTGACATATGATTTTGTGTGTGTGTGTGTGTGTGTGTGTTTGTGTGTGTGTTTTACCATGCTGTTGCACTAAAATGAGGAATGAACTGTGAAATTGAAAGAGAAAAGAAGCAGGAAAAGAATGAGGCTAAGTGTGAGAATGAGACACACACCTGTGTGTGTGTGTGTGTATACTTTTTTTCCCCCTGCTTTTCATCAGGTTTTATAAAGGTTATTTAATTTATTTGCTTCTACTTGTCCAATTTTCAGAATCCATCAACCACATTGTGCATTAGTGTGTGTGTGTGTGTGTGTGTGTGAAGAGAAGGAGAGAACAAGGTGCTCTGACCTAGTACTATTCAATAAATGTAAGATTTATCACGAAAGAGGAAAAAGGTGGCAGGAATGAAAGAATGTGTATGTGTGTGTATGCGTGTATGTGTATGAGTGTGTGTGTGTGTGTGTGCGTATATATATATATATATATATATATATATATATATATATATATATATATATATAATGTGTGTGTGTGTGTGTGAGTGTATGTATACCCTAATGGGGGTGTGGAGCAAGCTAAATATAGAGAGGAGAGGCTGAAGACCAAGCCCACTGTTGCCATGGAAACTCAGCCCTCTGTCTCTATAGTAACGCACCCCTTCCAAGCCTGATGAGGTGTGACTTTGACCCTCTCACTGCCAGTGCTTACGTGTGTGTGTGTGTGTGTGTGTATGAAACTGCATGTGTGCTGTCAGGATATACACACAGCTCTTCAGTGATTAAGCACTGATCTGGGATCATCTTCAAAATATTCTTAAATATGCATTTCATAAAATGTGACATACGATCACTGATCCCAGATCTGCTCTTCCAGCCTGACACACACAGCCTCCTGATTTGTCTGAGTTTGTCAGTACAGTAAAGGACATGTTTGTTAGTCATCATTTCATCTTGATGCAAATGTTTTTTGTTCAAACGTTTACAAGTCTCTATAGGCTGCATCACAGATGTTCAAAAATGCGACAGTATGTCTGGTCTTCAATCAGGCAAAACACGCACACGCCATTTCACTCGCTCTGTAACTGCTCGCATCGAGTTGAATCCCTGCCACTTGTGTATAAAGAAAGGAAATTTACTTTAAATCTAAAATCGAGGCCTGTGTTTAAGCCCAATCATTGTAGTCTTTGAGCATGTGACACTACCATCATGAGGTGCGATGTCTAAAACCAGACTCTTCTCGGACTCTTGTTCAATTTCAATTGAACGTTATTCCAAAAACCTCCACCAAATCCACCAAAATTCCACCAAAACCTCTGACGTACATGTACACTAATGTACAACGCTACACCAGGAACCTCCCTCAAGGGGCCCCATCTTGCCAGCATGTGCGCAGGTTACATCGCTAGCTAGCTAGGAGTTGGCGCTTGCTTCTGGAACACGTAATGTTAATTAGTTAGCTAGCTTTCTTTATAGCTTAGCCTTTTAAATATTCAGAATATAAAAGACAACACTTGACCAAAGATGTTCTGTTGTAGCCTAAACGATGTAACGATGGCTTATCTAACTGGAAAGACTTTGACCTAGCACTACATCTACCGTAGCATGCAGAATATCATGCTAACACTTTTAGACAGTTGTCCTATAGCTGGCCCATAGTATTGAAGCTTAATATAAACCTATATGTCTACAGTTTGGATTAGGGAAATTTTTTTTTCATTGTAAAGCTGCTTTGGTATTGCCCCTTTCATAGTCCTTGACTAGAGATAAATTAAAATGTGCTTCTTATAATAATTACAGTATATGCGTACTTATTTAAAGGATATACTGTATAGTTGTATACAGTTTGAATTGTAGTTAATTACAGTTAAAGCTTATAATTTAATCTCTTTTAATTTTATATTTTAAAATTATATTCTAAAATGTTTTTTTTCATGGATTTCTAATTCTTTATAAAGGTCTATGGGTAACATAATGGCAATATGCCAGGGGAAAAAAACACCAGGAGTCGTACAGTCCCTTAAATCACCCCCGCATCCCAGCCGCCCCGAAATAATAAATCGTATCTTTTCATTGCACCGTATCATGGCTGACCCTTTGCTCTGACCTCATATACCGTATATGTGACAAATAAAGAAGATATTTCATGCATTTCTTCATCTCCAGTAATGACATTTTCCTTTGCTCACACCACAAGTCCACTCGCAGCATGCTGCTGTTTGATCTCTGGCTGCTTGTGGATGTTACCATGACATTTACAAGGATATACTTGTGGCGAATTAAAAGTTCTCATCTGATTGGCTACACAGATTTGCGTTCACGTGAACCTTTAATGCCACATACGAGCCAGATGATCTCTGGCAGAAGTCTGAACTAAAGACATGGTAGACTTATGCGGATGTATTACAAGCTAGCCAGTAAACATCTGTGGAAGTGTTCTCTAGTTAAAGAAAGTGAAAGAATAAGTGTTAATTGATAATGCAATTTATTTCTTAGCTACTGTTATCACTACTTAGTCAAATGTGCATTAACTGTAGCTCGGAGGCTAGCGTTGTGCTGTACGAAAATGAAGAGGACATCAAAACAAGAGCAAGAGGTATGCAGTGTGATAGGTTTATTATTTATTACTATCCTAACTAACAAGTTAAACGTTTCAGTATATAAAGATCAATAAGCAATTAGGTTATACGTGGATGTTGACTCTTTTTTTTTTGACACGTGCTCCTTGAAGTGTTACACACAGAGAGACAGAGACAGGGCAGGATAGAGACACCACACATATGAAGGGATAAAAAAAAAACCCAAGCACCAGGAGAGAAGTAGTTAAAACAAAATAGCGAAAGTCCAAAGACGCGGACACACTACACTTTTCGCTCCATCGACTTCCGTTCATACGCATGCGAATGCTGGAGACCCGAACCGCAAGCTCAATACGAAGAAGTTCTGCGTTTCGCTGCGTTCCAAAGTTCGTATCACGTGACGAAGTGTGACCAAAAGAAGATCGACGCTTCATGTCGTGACCTCTTCAGAAAATCCAAGATGGAGGAAGCACTGATTATAGCTGAAGCTTCCAGGATTGCGATGTCACTGCATACAGGAGCAGGTGGTATATTTTAATTTACTGAAACAAATATTCGTAAAATTATTTTGTAATTGCTTCAAGGCTGCTCTGAAATATTTACCGGTGTAACAGTGCAAGCACGTCAGAATCCATGATGTGTGGATAAAAAAAAAAACCCAACGCCTTGGCGCGTGATGTCATGTCCGGTTGCTGCGGATATTCGCGGCGGTCTCTGAAGAAATTTCACATGCTGAAAGTTTAGTGTGACCGCCCCTTAAGACGGAGCTTATAAATAGTCTGAGAAGTATCCCTTTGACCCTTTCTTTATTGCTAAACACTGGAGAGTCAGTGTTTAGAAACTATCACTGTCATGTGTTTTCTATTCCCCCCCTTGGCTGCTTATAGCACTTAATTTCACACTAGTTTGCAGCAGACTCTAATAATAATGGGAAGAGGCCAAACAAAAGAATCCCACATTTTCACATGATGATCTGCAGTACGATGTATTATCACGCTCCTGGATGCCATTTGGTGGGCGCAATTCACGGCGCTCTATTAAAAGATGCTATTTTAAACACCATACGAGAGGCATGAAAGTTAGAGAGAAAAATCGCTGACTGCTTTTGATAGCTGCAGCAGAAGTGTGGATGATGCATATAATTATTTATAATATGACGCCTTATACACATTTTACACCACCGCTGAATTCTCAGTTCTGACTGAAGAAGAGGTGTTGATTAGTTTTCTAAAATGGCAGCTCTGACAATGCCTGCTGATTTAAATCAGAAGTTTATATTAACTCTAATAGGTCATTTCCGTTAATATAATGACGCTCCATGTAAATGGATTAACAAACATGAGTAATCATTGACACAATGAGGCATTCTGTGAGAAGATGGTTATTTAACATTTGTGGAAGGAGTCTCCAGTGTCAGCGCTTTGTAACAATCAGAGGTAAAGCTGTAACTTTAAGTTTTTTTGAGATGGGAAAGTTTTCAGAGATTAACCAGATGTTTATAGCTGCTATAACATAAGTCATAACAGGAACTACACTGTTTCATACAATGTCTTGTTAATTAAAACGTAACAGAATATAACAGAATGCCTGCAAATTTTATTCCTTAAATATTTTATATTGCCTTCAAATAACCTTCTACATTTGTTTATGTGTTTTTCAGGGTTAAGCATTACGGTACTTATCAAACAATATTTTAGCAATATACTGTACTAGACTACAATATACTAGACATTAGATGTTTATTTCCATGCTTGCTATTTTCTAATTCATATATCATCATATCGTCTTTCTTTATTTTTCTTTTTCAAATTGTTTCTGGCTTTTATGTTATTTTTCCTTCTTCAGTCCGCATTTTCTATCCCCAAATGTTTTCAGGCTTAAAGGCAGGTGCTCGTACTTGAAGGCAGTGATCTAGACGCTATTGATAAACCCACAAAAACAAATCTGGCAACCTTGGAGGTGTGAACTACATGAAGATAATTTGCATAATCTGAATGAAATTGACTTAAGTGCGTGCATACCCCGACCCAAAATATGAGTAACTTTCCCTGCGTAAATATTGACATAACTTTTGAACTTAAGTCCTGGCATTGGCACGAGAAAGTGTTTATTATTACAGCAAGGTTATTAGGTACAAATCTACAGCATCCAGGAGAGATTATCCACTGAAGCAAGGGTGAGATCTGGGAAAGTGTTTTTGGAAAGTGCAAATCTTTAGGGCATGCATGTGGAACCATCCACAGCAGCAGGACATGAGTCACAAGTGCAGAAATTTCCAAGCATCTGGATGAATCAGGAAGATCCAGAGGCCGAGAGGAGCCACAGCAGTAGAAGTGTTTCAGGATCTGGCACCGGAAATGACAAAAAACAAAGGTGCACCTCTGTTTTGGATAAATCCCACAGTCATAGCAGTAGTAATAGTAATAGTAGTGATGTAACGTCTCCTCCAACCCCCTCCCTGTCTCTCTGTGTGTGTGTGTGTGTGTGTGTGTGAGTGTGTGTGTGTTTGAAGAAGCCCTCTTCTTCACACAGCTGTAGAGACTCTTCACAGTGTAATGGGGGATAAGTGGTGTCATCTCCATATGAGAAAGAAAGAGAGAGGAAGGGTAGATCATTTTACCAATGAGGGGAAGAGAGGAAAGCGGAAGGTCGGGAAAGAAACAGGAAGAACCAAGGGATGAGGTAGAAGATGAAGAAGAAGAAGAAGAGCAGCACAGAAAACTGGAAGAGGGTGGCTAGAGTGTTGAGATGAAAGAGAGAAGAGCATGAGAAGGAATTCAGAAGAACATATGATAGGCTATTTGTGAAAGCAGGAAGAACTGCAGACTGTAACCTGAGATGAAAGAATGATATCAAAGGCCGAGACAAATACTCTGGAAGTTTGTGTGTGTGTGTGTGTGTGTGTATTTGTTTAATAGAATAACAAATCATTTGCATATTATTTCCATGCATTTGCATTATAATCCATGCCAAGCACTCTTATTTATAATGTCTTTAGAATGTCTCACACACACACACACATCTGTCATTATTCACGGATTCAAGAGTGCAAGGTTTCAGTGGCGCAATGACACCCGCATTTCTGGTATCCAGCCATGTCCTTATCGATCTCTATTGCTGAAACTATTACACACACACACACACACACACACATGCACACACACGCATTCACACAAATGCACTGCACTGACACATGCACACATCCACACATGCTCATACGCAGTGCTTTGCCTGGTGCAGTGGAAAGTGTTCTGCATGAAATCACCTTGAAACATAATTATGTAAAGCTGCTGCTTTTTATTAGCCAGAGTCTGATGAAAATCATCACAATGCAGAACAAGTCAAGAAAAATTCAGAAATGGCCTACTTGTTCACCTTCACAACTGCAAAATGGTGATTATGTGATTGCACTGCCTCTTAGCTATTTATTTGGATGGCTTTTGAAATTCAGCCACAGAAAAAGAGCTACAGGCTACAGTAAGTGTGTGTGTGTGTGTGTTGGAAATTGTTAACAAGCTACCTGGAATATTTGTTCCTTTTTTGGAAAATTGAAAAATAATACAGTGTCTGTTAGGTGAATCCAGGTGAGTACTGCAAAAGCCAATAGTAACAGCTGAGCCATTTGTATCCTCGAACACAAAAACAGAAATATCAGAAGAGGAAGTACACAATCGTAACAGGGGCCTTGTTCCAAACCACTCACTTGTGGTCCATTTCTCATTTGGAGTTGCAAGTGGATGCTCACAAGCGCCCTCTGTATGCCCTTAAATCCTGCATCGAAGCAGACTCAGAGGAACAGCTCTTACCCAAAACCCATTGCGAATATGAGCAGTCATAACACATGAGCAGGAAACAACAACATGCATTAAACAAGAGAAAGAGAAAGAGATCTTAAAAGAAAGTCCTAAAGGATCTTTCCCTGTGAACAGAACTGCTCAGTAAGTATGGGCAATAAGGTTATGGAAAACAAAAAAAATAATATAATATAATATATATACGTACATAAATACGCATACATTTTTATGTTATATTTATATGATCGATTACATATTACCTAATTACCTAGGCTAACCTAGCATGGGTCCACCACAGTCACCTCTGGGGAATGTGATGGAAGCCTTGTGTGATGGGAAACCGGTTCCATCCTGAGAATGTGGATTGGCTACGCTAAAGTGCCCATAGGTGCAATTGAGTATGTGAATGTATCTGTGCATGGAGCCCTGCGATGGACTGCATGGAGCCCTGCGATGGACTGCATGGAGCCCTGCGATGGTATCTCATCCAGGGTGTATTCCCGCCTCACACCCATGACTGCTGTGTGCATACAGCTGTTTTTGCCATGGTGTATTATTTGAATTTGTCACTGTGATTAAAGAAATGATACACTTTATGGGCAAAAGTACGTGGACACCTGAACATCACAGCCATATGTGGGTCTTCCTCAAACTGTTTCCACAAAGTTGGAAGCACAAAATTGTGTGCTGTAGCTTTACAGTTTCCCTTCACTGGAACTAAGAGGTCCAAACCTGCTCCAGCATGACGACGCCCCTGTGCACAAAGCGAGCTCCATGAAGACATGGTGTGTGAAGGTTGGAGT
>CM075016.1:1066953-1075800 GCA_037576675.1 Pangasius sanitwongsei | reverse complement strand
ACCTCCTCGACATCCCAACATCAGCGCCTGACCTCACTAATGCTCTTGTAGCTGAACGAACACAAATCCCCACAGCCGCGCTCCAACATCTAGTGGAAAGACTTCGCAGAAGAGTGGAGCTCATTATAACAGGAAACAGTTTCATTTTTCACCGACCAACACAACCAATTATTCCAAGCATTATGCGTGGAATTGTATTGCATTACAAGTCAATGTGAAATCACTGCGCTGAACACCACAGTCAACTCTGGGGAACAAGATGGAAGCCTATCTTAGGGTGCCATTTGGGACAGGGACCTGATAGCTAGCCATCTACCTACACATAAAACTGTGCTAACACTAGCCATCTAAGCAGTATGTTAGCTAAGTGTTATCTTTCCAATAGTGTCTATTTAAATATACTACATTAGCTAGCCAAATTCACTAGCAAGCAAATTGCATGTTTCAACAGATTGTTGTTATCTGGCTCCAAGTAAGAACATAGCATCTGAAATAGTAGAAGGTGGTTACCTCTTGATAGCCTCCTCCTGACGTCTTTTCTTCTGGCTCTGGTCCTGGAGGTATGCCCAGTGCTGGCGGTTGCGTACTCGGTCACTCTCGCGTGCAATGTCTGACGCATTCTGGATCACCAGCTCATCATAGGCCCTCAAGCCAATGTCCTCTACATATTGCAAAAAGCGCACACACTCGTCCTCGCTGCCGTCCATGTTTGAGTACAGACAGAGGGATCACCTGCATATAAAGTGTGAGAGAATAAACATTAAAAACATTCTTATTTTCTAACATCAATTCTAAAAACCATAGACACAGCATGACAACAACGGACACTCCTTATGGTAATCAAATAAGCTTTAACACATCGGGGGAGAGATTGACCACAGAGGAAGAACGGGTAGTCACATGCTCACGTACACACTGACACCTGGATTTGTCATGCAAGTCATGACAACAATAGGAGCCACCAGAACTGAATACCATACGCCCACATCTGACAGCCCAGGAGTGTGTATTTGCATGTGTTCTGATTGTTTGTGTGCATGCATTTGTTCACCAGAGCACTGAAGATTGTGTATTTTTTAGACAAATGTATGATATACAGACAACAAAAGCATGTATGTGTCCTTGTGTAAAGGTATTTTTAGATTTAGATTTACGGATATAATAAGCTCCACTCTTCTGGGAAGGCTTTCCACTAGATTTTGGAGTCAGGAGTCCACAATCTTATCTTTCGACTATATAGTGTAAATTTAAATGCTGATATTAGTGGTGGTCTTAGCTAAATAGTATTAGACAGATGTCATGTGTGTTTCTGCGAAAACCTCGCTGTAATGTCTGAAGTTAGAAAACTACTGTGTAGCACTAAACACTTGTGTTTATACAGTACACACGGTCAGTTTCCGAAAAACAGCAGGCTGTGGTCAGTATTTATACATAAACATACATCCCAATGTATCCGGGAACACACTGTTTGTGAGAGAGCTGCACGAACAGTTAACCCTACTGCTCTGTTTTAATTTTAACAGACTACAATGGGAATATTGATATTAAAAATATCAATTATCTCAATGATAATGAAACAGTATTGATGGAAACCTAATCCTCCAGACGGCACATATGCATGTGAATAAGTTAAAGTGTAAATAAGAGACTGAGGGAATGTGACAGCAACTAAAACTGGTTTAAAATCGCAGCAGAATTCTATAACACGTTCTCCATGTCAGATTATACGAAGAAGATCCTCTAACTGTGTGATTACGTCAGAATGCTTACAGCAACAATCACAACCATCCAGGCTAGGATATTTTTTTATATCCATTAGCATGAATTGTTTACGTTTCACCACTGCCACTAGCGTATGTGTACCTGTTCCTTAAGTTTTACGTAATCCTACGTCGTCCTCCTATTGGTGGCTTTTAGACGAGTGTCATAGCAATGCACACGCTCTGAGATTTTAATTAAAAAATGTCTGACACGGCAAGAACTTTATCACCACGTCACATGTGTTTTAAAACCACCGATCTCAACGGAAAGATTCTTTTACGATGCGAGCTTCTTGTCCACGATAGCAAGATCTGTGAACCCGCCTTTTAAATGCTTCATATTTACACAGACTAGTGACATTTAATCATTTTATTTCACTTTAACATTCTCAGATCAATGACCTGAGCATAATTTCCATTTGAGAAATTGTTCCACTTTTAGTAAAAAAATGTAAAATGCATTAGGAAAAAGAAGGATTTAAAAAAACACTAGTACATTTATATGTGCGAGTGTGTTATTTGATTTTTTTTTTTCAGCTGAGTCAGGTCAATGTTTTATTTAACAGCATGTCCTAATATAATCTTTGATCTCATTCTCTCTCTCTCTCTCTCTCTCTCTACCTCCCATCACATTGAATTCTTTGCTATCTCATCATCTAGCAACCCTCCTACTCCTCCTGTGGATCCTTGTAATCCCTTTTCCCTCTACACACACACACACACACACACACACACACACACACACACAGCTGTACACTATAAATGGAACATAACACGAGCGAGTTCTGCGTATCCAGGCAACCATATCCTAGAGCATGGGGTGACATTATGGATTAAGCGGAGATCCTAATTCAGTGATGATCACACACTTGTTCTACCTCACACTAGTAAGTGCGAGACCCCTGTCTGTGTGTGTGTGTGTGTGTGTGTGTGTTATCTAAGAGAGGAAATGTGATATCCCATTCCTGCTTGTGCAGGTTAGAGGCACGTGGACAAGAATTTGATCTCATTTCTGTGTGTGTGTGTGTGTGTGTGTGTGTGTGTGTGTGAGAGAGAGAGAGAGAGAGAGAGAGTGTTTAATGTGTTAAACGGTATTTAATTCCTCTTTGTGCAGGGTCAGGGAATGACAGGATGCCCCGAGCCTAACACACACACACACACACACATACACACACACACACACAGAGACATGAGGGATGTAACTGAATATGAATGCATTATTTGGCACGAACAGATAATGTGTTCTAAATGAATATAAATAGAGACATGAATAAGATATGCACCATTATTTATTTATTTATTATTATTATTTTTTTTAAATAAAGCTTGTCAGAAAGGTTCACAGGCCATCTGGTTGAGATTAGAGGAGTGCATCGGGACTGGGATCCCAAGAAACGCAACTAAAAAGTGATGCTTTTTACTACTTTCATGCAGATGAACAGCCAGATATGAAGCTCGAAAAGGAAAAAGAAAGACCGAGTTCATTAATGTGAACGTGATCAATGCATTTACAGCCTTCGTTCATTCATCTTTAGTAACCGCCTGGTCAATGTCATGGTGGTTTAAATTTAGGGAAATAGAACCAACTAAATTCATTAGAAAATGTTGCGGTCAGGTACAAAAAAACAACAAAAAAGATCCCTATCATCAGGAGATTCAAATTCAAATCGAAATTAGGCGTGCTTTCTGGATGGGAGGGGCATATTTCGTCTCCCCTGTCAATCACAGTGACACTAGCCAATCGTAGGCACCTGTGACTCGTGTATGCGGAAGAGGGCAGATTTCCTGTGAGTGTGTTACACTGCCATAATGTGTAGTTTAGTTAGCATCGGGTGTCTCGGAGGAAGCACGTGTTAGCCTTCACGCTCATGGATTCGTAGCTGTCATCTGGCTGGTGGAGGGAATTGGAAGGTGACCAAATTTCCAAGAAAAATCGGCAAAAAAATCCAAAACAAAATCCAAAAATAAACGAAAAACAAGAAACCGTTCAGGTTTAGGCCACACCCACTTTGTGTTTAATTCCAGAAACAGAAACGGCTATTTGGAGCACTAAACAGATAGAGATAGAGACAGTGCCACTGTGTTACACTCCTAACACACACACACACACACACACACACTGGAATTGGGTCACATGGCTGCTTGCTCGTGAATTTTTTGCCGGAATTTTTAACAGCTCTCGTTGTATCACCTGTGTTAGACGTCATCACTTCACCAACATCATAGGATTAGCGACAACAAATAGCACCTGGTTCAGTCAGACAGCAAAACACACACACACACACACACACACAAACACTAAGGCTGGGAAATTCTGAGAAATCTGTTAGATGCTAGCCGGTTTAAATAGAACAGGACATAAAACTAGCAGCTAACTGCATAGTGGGCCGAAACCATTCACAATATTTACAATGTCAGTTAAAATCTGAACTTATTAAGTCAAGTTAATTTCCAGTATGTAGAGAGAGTCTCTCTCCCTCTCTCTCTCTCTCTCTGTCTATCTCTCTCTCCCTCTCTCTCTCTCTCTCTGTCTATCTCTCTCTCTCTCTCTCTCTCTCTGAATTTAAACCCTGAACCGCAAGTCATGAAAAAAAAAGTTGAAGTGCTATGTTATGTTAAAGTAATATCTCGTAAATTTTAACTAGTTACTTTGACGTATTATCTCGTTATTACAAATATCTCATTATTTTGACTTAATTACTCCTCATTTCAAAATATTATGACATTATTTCATGTTCAATAATATTTGGCTAATTCACTAAAGTAGTCTTATTAATTGTGAGGTGTCAAAATAACAAGATAACTAGAAATAACAAGATAACTCAAAATAACTTGAAATAACAAGATAATTATGAGATAATAACTCAAAATAGTGACAATTTAAGTTGCTATTGAAATAAGTTTTTAAGTTGAAACAAGATAATATATTGAAATAGTGGCATAGTATCTTGAAATCTCAAGTCATAAAGTCAAAATAACCAGATAATTACTCAAAGTAACATCTTGAAATAATGTGTTAAGTCAAAATAACAAGATAATAAATAACACTATCGACATGTCTTGACATAACAAGTTATTAAGTCAACATAATATGTTGAAATATTGCGATACCAACATAACATCTTGAAATAATGAGTTATTAAGTAAAATAAAATATCTTGAAATAAGATAATAATGAAATGACATAATATCTTAAAGTAACCTTTTTTTTATTAAGCTGAAATATTTTTTTTTTCACTACTTGATTAGGAGCTTCCTTAAAACTGAATAAATAGTGCAAACGGTAAGATGTGTAAAGAAAAGAGAGAATATGTGCGCACACACACACACACGCACACACACACGCACACACACACACAGACAAGCACACACACACACACGCACACAGACACACAAGTTATCATGTAGAAACATAAACTGAAGCAGCTATTCATTAGAAGATGGAACATGGCTGGAACACCTTACACTCAGGTGACATGAGGTTTTTACACACACACACACACACGCACATGCGCAAACACGTGCACACACACTCACACACGCACACACTCAAACACACACAGGTTAACATGTAGAAACATAAACTGAAGGAATTATTCATCAGAAAATGGAACATGGCTGGAACACCTTACACCCAGGTGACATGAGGTTTTTACACACGCACACACACGCACTCGAGCACACACACACACACGCACGCACTCGAGCACACACACACACACACGCACTCGAGCACACACACAAAAACACAGAGGTTCATACTTACTGTCGGCGATTCTTTTCCCAAAGACCTGTTCGTAGTCGGTTGAGCCTGTGTGTGTGAGTGTGTGTGTGTGTGTGTGTGTGTGTGTGTATATGTGTGTGTTGTGCGCACACGACCTCTTCTCAGCACCGTACAGCGTGATCTTCCTCCACACACACGCTGACGGCTGCGCGGTGGTGACTGTGCAGCCCAGAGGCATCACACACATGGGTGAGGAAGAGGAGGATGACTGGAGAGAGGAAGATGTCCATCTTTGGTATCCTGGATGAAAAGAAGAAACGACTTGCTCTGCTTATTGATGCTCGTCGGCCCCCTCCCCATCAGCACGCAGCTCTGGAACCATCCACACCTCTCATCTGCTCGTCCTACACACACCTTCTTACATGTGTGTGTGTGTGTGTGTGTGTGTGTGTGTGTGGGAGACGCCGGTGTACCGGCTGCAGCAATCCACTGCTGTTGCTCGGATTCTTCCCTCCCTGATGCTGCTGTTTTTTGTCACACACTCACACACACCCCCACACGAGGAAGACCGGTCACTGCATCTCTCTCTGTCTCTCTCTCTCTCTCTCTCTGTCTAGATGCAGCAGATTATGGCTTGTTTAAAAAAGACAATAGCAATCTTTTCCCTTCTTATCAGTGTCTAATGGCAATCTCATCCTTCTTTTCTCTCCCTCTCATTGGCTACTGCTTCTGCTGACATCCCTCTTACCCTCCCTCTATCTCTCTCTTCCTCTGTCTCACTGATCCACCCCCCTCTCACTTGCTTACACTACTCTTCCTGTAGGGTATTCTCTCTCTCTCTCTCTCTCTCTCTCTCTCTCTCTATATATATATATATATCTTTCTGTCTTGTTCTCTCTCTCTCTCTCTCTCTGCATCACTGTCTCTATCTTTCTGTGTTGTTCTCTCTCTCTTTGTGCCTTCCCCTCTCTTTATTTCTCTCTCCCTATCTGTCTCTCTCATGCTTTCTCTCTTGGTCTCTGTATCCCCTCTTACTCTCTCTGTATCTCTCTCTGTCTCTCTTTCTCACTAATGCTCTTTCTGTCCCTCTCTTCCTCTCTGTCTTCCTCTATCATCTATCCTTCTCTTTTCCTCTCTTTCTCTCTCACCCTCTGTTTCTCACGCTCTGTCTTTATATCTCTATCCCTCTTCCTCTTCCCCTCTGTCACTGTCTTTCTCGATTCCATCTCTCTGTATCTCTCTTGTTCTCTCTCCATCTCTGTATATTTCTCTTTGCCGTGTGCGCTGTCTCTCTCCCTCACTCTCTATCCCTCTATCTCTATCTCTGTATCTCGCTCTCCCCCTCTTGCTCTCTCTTTCACACACACACACACACACACACACACTCTCTCTCTCTCTCATGGACAGCTATGAGAGAACAGTGTGAGGTTGAGTGAGAGGTGGAAAGGTTAAAAGCTGACAGAAGGTGGGGCAGAGGGAGCATAGAGAGGATGAGGGATTACACTTGTGTGTATGTGTGTGTGTGTGTGTGTGTGTGTGTGTAGAGAGAGAGAGAGAGAGAGACTCTTGACTCTCTCCCAGGGGAGTGACCTTATTTTGCACGTCATTGCCACAGCAACCACACTCAGCTCCGTCTGCTGACAAAATACTTTACAGGTGTCCAGTCTGAAGCTCTGTGTGTGTGTGTGTGTGTGTGTGTGTGTGTGTACCTGAGATAATGCCTAAACTGTTTTGTTTTTCTCTCCACACCATTAAACCCTTTGCTGAGACAGGCACGCACACACACACACACACACACACACACACACACAGCTATTAACATGCCAGCTGGTATAGTGAAATACAGTCTCATTTATTTAAACCCTTTTGGACAGTGTGTGTTCTCTGCTTTAGTCCAGTGTGTGTGTGTGTGTGTGTGTGTGTGTGTGTGTTTGGGTGGGTGTGTGTGTGTGTGTGTGTGTGTGGGTGTGTGTGTGTGTGTGTATGGGTGGGTGTGTGTGTGTGGGTGTGTGTGTGTGTGTGTGTGTATGGGTGGGTGTGTGTGTGTGTGTGTGTGTGTGTATGTGTGTGGGTGTGTGTGTGTATGGGTGTGTGTGTGTGTGTGTGGGTGTGTGTGTGTGTGTGTGGGTGTGTGGGTGTGTGTATGTGTGTGTATGGGTGGGTGTGTGTGTGTGTGGGTGGGTGTGTGTGTGTGTGTGGGTGTGTGTGTGTATGGGTGTGTGTGGGTGTGTGTGTGTGTGTGTGTGTGTATGGGTGTGTGGGTGTGTGTGTGTGTGTGTGTATGGGTGTGTGGGTGTGTGTGTATGTGTGTGTATGGGTGGGTGTGTGTGTGTGGGTGGGTGTGTGTGTGTGTGTGTGGGTGTGTGCTCGTCTAATACAGAGACCATATTAAAACATACATAAATCCTGACTATTTTCCTCTAACAGCACGTCCCCAAGGGTTTTATTCCTCTTATACCACTGCGATTACAAATTTCAATTCATTTATGGACAACGTGTCATACTTTTTATCCATTTATAGTTGCATATAATGTTGCAGAACATCCAAATTAGTTCCTGTTCTGACGTTATTGCAGATATAAACAGTCATTTCCTCACTAGCCTCTTTTTATTCTCTCTCTTGAGCAATGCGTAAACTCATACTGATTCATTCTGACTCATACTGACTCATACTGACTCATTCTGACTCATTCTGACTCATAACTACTCACACTATCTCATTCTGACTCAGACCGACTCATACTGACTCATTCTGACTCATACCTACTCATATTATCTCAATCTGACTCAGACCTACTCATACTATCTCATTCTGACTCAGATCAACTCATACTGACTCATTGTGATTCATACCTACTCATACTATCTCATTCTGACTCAGACCAACTCCTAGTGATTCATTCTGACTCATACTGACTCAAACTGACTCATTCTGACTCATATTGCCTCATACTGACTCATTCTGACTCATACCTACTCATATTATCTCATTCTAACTCACACCTACTCGTACTATCTCATTCTGACTCATATTCATTCAAACTGACTCATTCTGACTCACACCGACTCATACTACCTCAATTCTGACTCGCAGTGACTCCTTATGAGGTAGTATCAGTTATGAGTTAGCATAAGTTTGTATAAGTCATTCTGAGTCATTCCAACTCATACTGATTCATTCTGACTCATACTGACGACTCATTTACCTCTGGCTGTTATAAAGCATTGACACTGGAGACTCCTTCCTTCAATGTTAAATAAGCTGTTACTATAGAAACGATATCGTATCAGAACGAGGGGATTAATATAAACCCGCGCTACTGTCAGAGCTGCTGTCATGGAAAACTAATCAACACCTTCTGA
>CM075016.1:1061953-1064453 GCA_037576675.1 Pangasius sanitwongsei | reverse complement strand
CTATCATCAGGTTTAACTGTCCAATTAAAAACCTGAAGTCTCAGCTGTTTCAGAGAGAGAGAGAGAGAGAGAGAGAGAGAGAGAGAGAGAGAGGAAATGAGAAACAGTGACACAGAGTGATAGAGTGATAAAAAGAAAAAGTAAATAAAATGGAAATAGAGTGAAGAAAGAAAGAAAGAAAGAATCAGACAGAGAGAGACAGACAGAGATGCAGACAGACAGACAGAGAGAAAGGCAAAAAGAAAAAAGAAAGAAAGAAAGATAAAGGCAGACAGACAAACAGAGAAAGAGTCAGACAGAGACAGAAAGAAAGAGAGACAGACAGAGAGAGACAGACAAAGAGAGAGAGAGAGACAGACAGAGAGAGAGAGAAAGACAGAGAGAGAGAGAGACAGAGAGACAGAGAGAGAGAGACAGAGAGAGAGAGAGAGAGACAGACAGACAGAGACAGAGAGAGAGAGAGACAGACAGACAGAGAGAGAGAGAGAGAGAGAGACAGAGAGAGAGAGAGACAGACAGACAGAGAGAGAGAGAGAGAGAGAGACACAGAGAGAGAGAGAGAGAGACAGACAGACAGACAGACAGAGAGAGAGAGAGAGAGAGAGAGAGACAGACAGACAGGTTGGTGCTGTATCAGTGTTTTACTCACTAAGGTTTTTATAAAGTCAGTTTTTCTTCTTCTTTTTTCTTTTTTTCTTTTTGAAAGCTGACCGGAATGTCACTGTGCCCTGAAGCAGCGTGCCACAGGATACCCATCAGATACACACACACACACACACACACACACACACACACACACACACACACTGTAACTCCATCACCTCTCCGGCTGCTCGGGGCCCGCGGGTGTTCCTCTGCTCAATAGACAGAGAGAAAGAGAGGAGGATCATGGGAAATCTTTGCTTTTCTCTTCTTGTTTTTTTTTCTCTCTCCTTTATGCCCTGTGTCCTTTCTCTCTCTCTCTTTCTCTCTCTCTCTCTCTCTCCCTCATCCTCATCCTGATCCTTTTCTCTTTTTTTTCCAGTAAAAAGCGAGACTTTCACTACTCTCTGTGGCCCGACACGTAAAAGTCACGGCTGCTAAAAACGCAGCAAAACTTCCTTTCTTTCTGATTTTCTAAAACCTCACTCACCTTTATCATGTGCCAGAAATCACCTGCAAGCATTTTTTATCTTTAATATAATCTTTAAAAAATATTTTAATAAATATTTTGACTGCTTTTATTTACAAGTTCAGGGTTTTTTTTTTTTTTTTAAACTGATATAATTAATTGTGTGGTTTAATTGCATTTTACAAAAATGCTGAAAAATCTGAAAAAAAAAATCATTTAATACCATAAAAAAATCATAATGACACATTTATCTTTTATAAAATTTGTTAAAAAATAAAAATAAACAGTAAAGCAAGTACAGTAGTTATATTATATTATAATGTGTTTATACGTCATTAATATATTATAGCTCAGAGCATTTTGAGGATTTAACAGAGTAGCTACTTTTATTGTACTTTTTTATTTTTAAAACATATTAAATTATAAAATACACGATGAAAGGACCTACAGTAGATAACAAGTCATTAATAAATTATGGCTTCGAGCTTTATGAGACGTTATGAGAGTTTATAAATGATTATGAAGTGTTATTACCAAATTACACACCATTATGTGGAAAGACATAAAGAGTTATAAATACTGCTTTTTAAAACAATTCTTAAATTAAATGTATTTTTTAAAATTTGGCATAAAAGCAAAAATCAGGTCCAATTTTATGTTTAAAAAAAATGCAGTGAACAAGTTAATTATATTAATTAAGTATAAAATAAAATATTAATTAAAAATGCATAGTTAGACTTTATAAAGTATTTTTTTTATTGATTTTTTTTTACCACTACAAGCCGCAGCGCTAAAACAGCACTTAAGCAAGAAAGAGGAAAAAGGCTGTTATATTAAATTAGCTGACCTTTTTAATTATAAATATTGTGCAGATTAAATTAGAAAAAGTCCGACTGAACGGCCGTAGCTTGTTAGTGAGTAATAAATAACGAAGCTCGTTAGATATCTGACGTGATGCAGAGGAAGACATTTTTTTTCTCAACTTTATTAGCAGTGAGATCTTTTTTTTTCACTATCAGGGAAATGTCACAGGAAACGTCCGGTTCAATCGATGACGCTCTGCTGACAGCTTTTTAAAATGCCCTTCATTTTAGCCTATTTATATATTTATATCAGAGTGACAGACGTGAAAATGTTACAGCTCTCATTTGAGTTGTAGAACTATGTTCTATGATATAACTCTGTGTGTGTGTGTGTGTGTGTGTGCTGTTTCTCCTGGACCTCATGAAGATGCTTTTTCATAAAACACCAACAAACAGCATCAAACACCTAAACAATCCTCCATCAAACACCAACGTTTCCCATCATTCTCCATCAATCAGTGAAATTATTCCTTAAAAACACTAACATTAACAAACACCAACAAACACCATAAAACTCCATCAACTC
>CM075016.1:1041932-1057717 GCA_037576675.1 Pangasius sanitwongsei | reverse complement strand
TTTTCTTTTTTTTAAAAGCATCCTTACCCACACTTTCACACACACACACACACACACACACACACACACACACACACAAAACCTGGGACATTTGAAAAAACATTTACTTGCTGTTGCATATTGACACACACACACACACACACACACACAGCACTGTCTCTTTTGTGCTGAGCTTTCTGTGGCATTACAAGTTGAATAGAGATTTGAGATTGCATCTATCTTCTAGCTGCGGAATAAAAAAAACGCACACTACAGGGAAAGAAACAAAGAATGAATACTTATGAAACACCATGTAAGGGATTCACACACACACACGCACATACCCCATAAATAGAGGTGATTAGTGCAGTTCTTGTCCCATCACTATACCATCATAGCACAGAAACCCAATCTCTTTAAAAAGTGTTTAACACACACACACACACATTTCATTTGAAGGAGACAACAACATCTGAAGGACAACATGTGAAGAAGACAACAACAAAGTGCATTTGGCATTTAACCCACTCTGGGGAACAGCGCAAGGACAATATCATGCTGGAGAAGAAAAGCTGAAGAAAGAAGAGAAAAAAAAGAGAAAATCTTCCCCTGGTGTTTTTAGATTTATCGTGGCATTTTCAGTAATCACGGGATGAATCGGTGGAATCGTGAGCCTATCCGCACTGTAAAAACCACAAGGGAAGTTTCTGCTGTAGAAACGTTCCCCAAACACTACACTACTGTTTTAGACTAGATAGTAATGGGAACGAGACGCAATAATAACGATACACGAGACAGCAAGATAGGAATTTTATTGTTCTTGAACCATCACTAAAGCCAGCATCAGATTCTTGTCTGTGGTTTATTTATAACAGTTTTTTTTCTCTTATGCTTTTTACCCAGAATTTGTGGAAGCCCTTTGATTTCAGGATTTAAAATGAACCACATTTGACTACACCAAAATAATAAAATAAAGCATTAATACGGTATTGCAGCAGACGTGAGACCACGGTGTGCTCAGGGTTGCAGTTTTTACACCAGATTGGACGAGTTTTGCAACAAGGCCACAGGTGAGAAAAGAACGTCTGCATGTGGTGGGGTTTTTTTTTTTTAGTTGAAAAATAGTCACGAGCCACTGAGGTATTATTTTAAAGGCAAATAAAGGGAAAGTGTAAGTGCATATAGTGTGTCTACCATTTCTGTTGTAATATATATATATAATTGCAAAGATTTGGAGAGGACAAGTGGGATTACAGAGTGGACCAGGCGACTGCAGATATCACAAATCAAAAAGTCGTGTATATCATGATGATTTTTTTCCCCATGTAAAGACTGAGACATTTTGGGCTAGTCTCAGGTCTGTGTTTTTCTGTGTGTTTTTTGTGATGTACTTGGGCTGGAGACCTGGCAACCCTGGGTGTGCTGTCACTGTACATCCCCAGCAGCGTTTTGCTATGATGTCCACAGTGAGGACCTTCCAAAAATGCAAATGAGCCCCATGTGGATGTGTTTTGGTGTTCCACAATGTTATGACCCTGACTAGGGCTTTAACAGATGGAGCTGTAGTATGAGTGTGTGCTAAAAGGAAAGAGGCAGTGCATGGACAAACAGAAAGTGTCTATCTTCTTATGAAAGAAAATCCAAAAGACTTCTCCCTGACTACCCCAAAACAACCCCAAATCCCAACACCAACCCCCAACACCAATGGCAGTCATATCCTACTTCCAGTGGTACTAAAAAAAAACATGCAAGTAATTACAAAATATTACAAAATTCCAAACTCAAAAATGGAGGCACAAAATGAAGTCAACTCCACCCACGTAGGAGGGGCTAGATCAGGTCCGAGTCCACCCCCCTGGGCTTTTAGGTTGGCAGTGAGGGTTACTTCTCCATCATCAAATCGATGATGTAGTAAACCTGAACGAGGTCCAGAGACACACAGAAAACGAGGACTGGAATGGACCTGGGTGACATCCACTTCCTGGAAATTCTCAAAACAAACACAAAAGACACACACACCTCCAGAAGAACCGAGCACAACAGCAGTGTCTCCCTTATGTAAAGAAAATAATGTTCTATTTCAGCCCCTATTAACTGACTTCTTGTGCGCATAAACAAATCTAACCAAGGAATAGGTACAAGTGAGCTGAGAAATGTTTATTATTAAATTTTCAATTATTAAATTGAGAAACTCACTTGTAGCACACCACTCATTTTTGTTATAAAGTTCATACTAGCACATACAAGACTCTGTGAGTCTTTTATCTATAGGCTTAATAATATGGAGAAGATTTTGTGCCAGGTAGAAAAGGAAGTATACAAAGAAGAAAGAAACGAAATGCACTACACAGACCATATTGCTGTGAGGACAATGCACCACACTGAAAAGAAGAACCTTCATTTCATTGCTAGAACCTTTTTTTTTTTTAAGAATTAAATGCTGACTACGTGTCAGAAGTGAACGTAATTCCATGGTGCACTGCATTTCACTTTCATCAGTGTGTTGCATTCATACCACACAGAAATGCAATCACTATTCAGTCACCATACCTGGGGTGTGGTTGTAATCAGGAAAATAACTTCAAGCCTTATTTTTCCATGAGGCCTTACCATATCTATAAAGGAAAGCCCTTTATAGGCTCATTGTTTCTTCATTAGTACTGCACTGAACCCCAAACGTGTCATGAAGCGTTTCAGAATTACTACTAAAACTTAATGATAAAAAAAAAAAAACAGCTCACAGCAGGACCTAAGATTTGAAAACACAACTATCTGGTAAGGAATTTTCTCCATATAATATGATCCTACCTTTAATAAAGCACTCATTTAGAGTCACATTAGGATCTGAGAGCGAGCAGGTTATAAGTTCTGCAAAGGTTTATATCATTTGAATAAGTCTTCATGCTCTCATTTGCTATTTGGTACTTACAGTTGTGTAGAGATACTGTACACACTGTCTAGACCACCGTAGCCAATGAAGCTGAATGAAGTGGTTAAAGAGAAGTAATGACAGGCTTCATCTAGGTTTTACTCCCTCATATTTGCATCCAGATCAAGTCCATTATTATCTGACTAAATAAAAATGGTTTTAGTTAACACTGGCATCAAACCTCTGAACACCACTTGTGTACTAACAGCCTTCTAGGAAAATGTCTAGTGTGTGGGCTCTGCTATAATTTCAAAGACTTATCAAATTTACATCTAGTCATAAATGAATTATTCCCTCATCGTTTACAATCTGCAGTGATAGAGACTGTCAGAGTGCACAAACTGCCTGTATGAAATGACCCAGTAATTCGAAAGGAAGTACTAAAAACAATCACAGCTCTGTGTGTGTGGGTGTGTGTGTGTGGGTTGGGGGGTGGCAGTGTGTGTACTCATGCATGCTGAACACTAATTGGCTCTTCAGAGACATATGGTGCATATGAAAGAAAGCACAAGTGTGTTTTCTCTGTCTGATTTCTTACAAAGCCTGTTGACATTTCGCCTGCTTATTTGCTTAGCATATAGAGGAAGAAATAGTCAGGACGATGCCATTGCAACCTTAACTGCACTTTGTGAACACACGTGCACGTGCATAATACAACCAGGTGACAAATTAAAGGAAGTAAATGGTGGCTCTGTAATGCTGTAGGAGGCATTTATTTATTTATTTATTTATTTATTTAATTTATTTTTGCTGGCAGGGTTTGGGCCCACTTAGTGTGAAGTGTCACTGAAAATCAATAGAAAGTTCGTCTGATTTACTGCATAACCGCCATCCTTCATGATGAAACATTTCCATCCTGATGGGTGTGGTCTCTTCCAGGATGACCCCGCCCACATCCACAGGGAACAAGGGATCACTGGATGGTTTGATGAGGATGAAAAAGATGTAAATCATACGCTACGGCCTTCACGGTCACCAGATCTCAACTCAGTCGAGCCCAACCAACGGATTAGAGAGTGCTCTCCACCATCATCATCAAAACACCAAGTGAGGGAATATCTTTCGGAAGGACAGTGTTCCTCCCTCTAGTACAGTTAGAGGGACTTGTAGAATCGGTGACAAAGCGCAAGCTCAAAACAGTTCTAGTGGCACAACACCTACTAAGACACGTAATGTTTTTTCCTCTAATTTGTCATCTATTTTTTACAGGATTCCAGTTCCTATTGAAGGAAACCAAAATGAAGGTCTCAGAGACAATATAAATGGTACTTAGCAGTAGCAGTAATTATGGGATCTCGATGACAAGTGCACAAGTGAGAGCAGAAGCCTTAGTAACGTTCTTTCTTCAATCACGTTCCTACTGTAGGCTTGTTCTCAACCATGTGACCAACACATTTTTACATTAGAAGAAGGGAGACAGCAGAGTTGAGTGTATAGGGCAAAGTGTGACTGTTACTTTTAAACCCTAATTAATTATTCAGTCTCTCAGCCATTTCCTGCTCTCCAGGTTAGCTTCTTCTAAATTACATTTGCAATTAATGGTTTATTGTCTCAGATTCTCACTTCGTGTCACAGCTCCCATAGCAACAAGCGCCTTGTACTTAAGGTTTGGATTATGATTTGTCCTGCCTCCGCCCCTTTGTCCTGCCATTGGTTTGTTCCCCGAATGTGTGCACCTGTTCTGTGTTATTCCTTGATCGGTTTGTCAGTCTATGTATATATCCTGCGGTTTCTTTATTTTTGCACGTAGCCTTATCGTGCATTGATGGCTTTGTTTTCTGCGTTCATGGCTTAGACCCTTGCCTATTTTCTTCAAGTATGATCATTGTTTGCTTTATCTTAAGTCTTTCTGCCTGTGTTTTGATCCCTGCTATGTATTCTGACTATATCTGATTCCTGGATCACCCAAAATAGATCTGGAAATTTGTTTTGTGCCACTGACTTAAGGAAAAGAAAGAGGTTTGGTTGTTGACTCAAACAATGCCAGGGCATAACTGTACAGATTTTTGTGCTCTCCCCCAGGATTCCGTACTGTCTTCTTCTCCAAACCCCACACACTGAGAAACTCACTAGTGTTTCACAGACCATTAACCTTGGATCTTGAGGGTGTCTATTAGTAGAAAGCAAAATGGAGATTCAACTGGGATTGTTAACTCAGATAAGAAGTAAATTTGGCTGACTCAAATGCCATTGTCAGAGCCTGGGGAAAAACACTAATACCTAGACAGGTTTTTGGCACAATGGTCCATGAAGCACTAGATTGTTGCCTCATTCTGTCTGATATGTTTGAGGCAGCAGCATGCACGTGTCTGGGTTTCAGAAACTGCAACAGTGGATGGATAAAGTTGAAAAAGATACAGCTGGGGCCATGTGATTGCTGCCACTACATCCCAGTACACTAAAATAGTTTTGTGCCTAAACAGGGAATCACCTCAATTACAGGGCATGATTCATCCTGGGGGGATGGAATCTTATGAAATGACACAGTTGATGATGGTCTGATTTTCCCCTACCCCATAAAGGTGTGAGATCCATGCCAGAAGAGTGACATACATGTTCATGGCTCATTAAGAACATTTACATTTGGCGACTCCTCCCTTTGAGTTAGCTCTAGAAACCGGGGTGTTCACAAAGTGTGAGAGCTGCCTCAGAATCACTGCACCACCAACGGCACATGAAAAGAGCCACATGACTCATTTGCAGACTCTTCAGTTCATTAGTATGTGAACCATCTTGATGGGAATTGGACATTTTGAGTGGCCATGCATATGCAAACTTGCTAGGTCTGGTTTGGATGCAAATGGCAGGAACTCTAGGAATGAAACGGAGAATATCGCATCTCATATCATTTCGGTGTTGGCTGAATGCTTAACGCCTCTCAGATATATTCTAAAAGTAGTACTGACAAGGGTATATACTGTAAACTGCTGTTCTGCTGTTAGATAGTACTGTGTCCTGTGCCCAGGGATTGGCAAATTCACAAAAAATGTTATTCATTACTCAGAGTTTCTGTTTGTGCTCTGATAACAATGTACACCATTTTAAACTACTGTAAGATAAGAGCATACATGTACTCCTGCTTCCTGCTTCACTTCAACTCCTCGAGATTCTGCACTTGTGACGCTCTAGTGGATAATCTCACCTGGATACTATAGATTTGTTACAAAGAACTATGATCACACTGAACATTATTTCAACACACTTTGTACTGTGTGACTTCATAGTATTCAGTTGTAGAAGAGGAATGATTTATAATCCCACTACCTGGTGTCACCCAGCAAAGGATGGGTTCAGACTGGCCCCTCTTAAGGTTTCATCATGTAGTCTCAGGGAGTTTTTCCTTGCCAATGTTGCCTCTGGTTTGCTCCTTATATATCCGAATCTACACCCCGATTTTGGTAAAGCTGCTTTGTGACAATGTCCATTGTTTAAAGCGCTGTTGAAAATTGATTAAATGGAATTGAAGATTGCACATGTATCCCTGGTTCTATGACCAGGGATACAGTGGAGGACCACCAGGACACTTGGCTTGACTAGGAAGGTCCAGAAGTTGGCTGTGTTGTAAGGGGGAGCTTTAACCACATGAGGTCATGATCACGAGGTGACACTTTTGTTATTTGTACACAACAAGGAAACGAGTACATGGAAGGACTCCACTAACTCGGAAGTAATCTGCCCTGGTGGTTCTCCACTTGGATCCACAGTTACTGTATATACATAACCTTCCATTAGCTGGCATTTTATGAGTTAACCTTCTGGCTAGTCTTTGCTGAACCATTCACTTTGTTCACTTTTTTTGATATTGTAGAAATTCAAGCGTTTTTGTCCTGTCTCCCCTCCGTAATGTCAATACTCCTTTACCTAAAGTGTGCACCTATTACGAGTTCATCCCTTGATTAGTTTGTCTTTATACACTCATACTCCTTTGTTTCAGTTTACTGTGTTACTGTTTATGATTATAGGTAGGACTGTGATTAGCCTGTCTGCCTGTACCTCAACCCCTGCTATGATTCATTACTGTGATTCCTGGACTTCCTTTAAAAAGGAAGAACATGCCTATTTTACACACTTGAATCCTGCCTCTTCTAACAGGTATCTGTCTATATCTATATCTATATATTCTACTGCATATATGTATAGCTATATGTACAATATAAGCACCGGGATCAATAAGTCTATTTGATCAGTTAAAAGAATATATTCTATTAAGAATTATAACAATAATAGTTAACATAAATCTGTATATTTAGTAGAATGAACCATGTTTAAAACAGACCCTGTTTTATGGACATGCATTATTTATTTAGTTTAAATGATTTTCTTAAGTAGACATGGTTAGAGTATAATACATGTCTTTGAAATTATTTAAAAAAAAAAAAGATTTCGTCTGTAATATTGTTGCTTCACCTTTTTATGACGCTAACCACATATTGCTTTTTTTTTTTTTTTAGTGTACACGTTCACGTGTGTGTGTTGTGTCTGTGTAGTGCACAATATGTGTGTTTGAACCAAAAGAAACTGCTGTGCTGGACTATCTTATTTCAGCCCTAATCTTCGGAAAAAGGAATGTGTCATTCCTGTGCACCAGCTTTAGAGTTGAGGAAGGAGGATTTAGGCTATTTCTGGCCCTCACTATGACTGTGTTAGCAAAGTGTGTCTAGTTAAATATTCATTGCATCATTTTCAGCTGACTGAGTCCTATGCATACGGCACATGCATACACACACAGACACACACACAGATACACACACACACACACACGAATGCACATATGTACACTGACACTTACTTATACATTCACAAATTAACAATGATTATGTTTTTATCTTTTTTTTTTTTTGTAGCAACATGGTTTTATCTCAGCATTGAAAGAAAAATGTTTTGGAAAGTGTTCTGTCTTTCATGGACTCAAGTTTCATTTTAGTTCATCTCAAAGTACCTAGACTAGGTTTTGAGAACTGATTATATTTGTCTGTAACTCCCCAGTGATAAACACTACAAATGCAGATGGATATTTCGATGGGAAATTGAACTGGTGGAAACTGAGAATGGCTACAAGTCTATGGCAGCTTTTCACATTTATTACTTTTATCTCTTATTCTAATATTACTTATTATTTACCATGGTGTCCCATCCAGGGTGTATTCCTGCTTCAGGCCCAGCGTTCCTGGCGTAGACTCCGGATCCACCAACAGCCCTGACCATGATAATGCGATTACTGAAGAATTACTTTTGCTCAATAATTTTAGATTAAACTTCTCATAGTATTTATGTGCTTAAAAACATAGACATATTTGCCTAGAAGGATGGCTGTGGAGATGGGGTTTTGGATTACATTAACACCTCACGCAGAAGAGGAATCCAATTCACAGAGCCAGAAAGAACGATTCCTGAACCAATGCAGCATTCCAATAAAAATTCAACGTCATCATTTATGAATTGTGTTGTATAATTTAAATCCACACTGCACTCAGCCACTTTATACCCTTCGATACACACAAATCGCTTTGTTCAAACTGCTGTTCTGACTATTTACACACTTTATATCTTCAGTAATACTTATTGTGCACAGAGTTTGTTGTGTACTGTTTAGGGCAGGAATTAGAAATGATTTAGTTTTCAGTTTGGTTTGTTCTAAACAGCACACAAATGCAACATACAGGTTAAGTCATATTATAGCATTTTGACTCAGGAACAATTTAGGGAGATTTTGTTCGTGTTTTTGATGATGTACAATGCAATTTTTTCCCCCTTGTTTGTTTTCATTCTCTGTAGCATTTCTAATTCCAGGTTTAGTGTATTGTTTACTGTATAGTTTATGTATTTTCTCTATTTATTGAACTTATTGTCTTTGCATTGACTCTGTCACTGTTTCGTGTGTGTACCAATGTAATACCAGTGCAATAATATTAAATCTGCATAAAGCATACTCTGGGCTTGACTTGAAAATCAATTGGTGCACAGAATAACCACTACTATGCTTCTGATGCGTAGTATATTGTCTATTATACTGGCAGAGGTTTTATTTTTTTAACTGATACATGACGAACTTGGGATTTTTCCTATCTTAAATGGAATCTATAAAATGTTTAATAACCAGAACTTGGAGAAATCAGTCTGATGCGGAGGCAAAATTTCAAAACTTCTTGCTAATCGAGAACAGCATAAAGGCTGTCGTATAGAATATACAGAATATTGTGCAACATATGATGCATTATTGTGTGTAATTTCTCTCACGGCTTTAGGCATGTTTATAAGTTAAGATAATGTGTTCTTTTTTTGTCTAATGTTATTATGGAGTAAATATTGAGTAAAAATAAAAGTGTAATTTTTTTCTTGTGCAACTTCGCCATCTAGTGGTCAGAATGCATAATTATCGTCTTTCTTTCATTTCTTTTTTAATTCAGTGTTTTGCAGGTGCAGATGAAATATCATACTTCTAATGAAGGTCTAAAATGAAAAGTGTTTCAGGAAATAAATGAGGTATGTTCCCGCCCGGTTTTGAACCGAGGACCTTTCGCGTGTTAGGCGAACGTGATAACCACTACACTACGGGAACTGGAAGAACCATCCTACCGAGCCAGTCATTGGTTACAACCAGTTCTATTAGCTAATACATTAATCATTTATTTGGACATCATCATAAGGCAGGCTTTTGGGATTAATACACTGAATGTGTGTGTAGTATGTATGGAGCTTTACGTTTTGTTGCTTGGTGAACTTTGGTGCTTTACTGCCACCTACTGGGGAACTTTAAAAAAAAGTTCAAGATTTAAAAGTAAATTAGAGTACACTCCTGGGCAAAAAAAAGCCCAGAATGACAAAATATTAATCTTTTAATGATCTTAACAACAAATCACTGGTCAGGAAATGAGCAGGAATGAAGCAGATAGATAAAGGAGCTCAGTTTGGGAGCTTTTCCCTCTGATTTCTGTAAATGTTGAAGTCTTGTGGCTCTTGATGAGCTGCATCAGGTGCAGCAGATAACCAAATAATCACTCATCTTAAGAAAAAAAAACAAAAAAAAAAACATCCCAGAAGATATTTTTGGACATTCTTCCAAAAGAAACCAGCAAATGGAGGCACAGGAGCTCTCAGGAGTGCATCTGCTTCATTCCTGCTCATTTTCTCACCAATGATTTGTTCTTAAAGCCATTAAAAGCTTCATATTTTGCCATTTTGGGCTCTTTTTTTGCCCAGAAGTGTAGATTCTGAATGACGTCTTTTTAAGAGAAATGGGAGAGATCTTCATAAATGATGCAAGAAGGAGCAAGAAACAGAGTTACTGGGAAAGTGGTGAAAACATGGCCATGCCAGATGGAAACAGTGGAACCTTGGAGTCTGGAACCCATAAAATGCTTAGGAGCCTAACGAGAATTTGGAGAAAAGTCAGAATTAAATGTAGAAAACGTCTCAGAACTTCTTGGTAACCAAGAACAACATAAAGGTATTTGGCCCAAATGATAATGAACTTAATTTGATAATTAATTAATTAATTAATTAATGATAATTAATGTAGTTAGTGTGCGTTATTGTGCATAATGATATTGTGTGCCTTCTTTTTTTTTCTAATGTTGTTGTTATGGAGTAAAAATAAAAGTGTAATTTTTTTTCTCAGAATTGTGCAACTTCGCCATCTAGTGGTCAGAATGCATAATGTCGTCTTTCTTTCATTTCTTTTTTAATTCGGTGTTTTGCAGGTGCAGATGAAATATCATACTTCTAAAGAGGGTCTGAAATGAAAAGTGTTTCAGGAGTGAAGGAAAGAAATGAGGCATGTTCCCGCCCGGTTTCGAACCGAGGACCTTTCGCGTGTTAGGCGAACGTGATAACCACTACACTACGGGAACTCTGGTGAGAAGGTGCCTCCTGGAACGGGGCTAGAACTGACTCCAGTGAGTCTGTTTGCTTGTGACATGGATGTGTAAATAATATGGCCTGCTTTGACAGGATAAATACATCTGGATCTTTCCATCTCGTTCCTTGGTGAACTCTGATACGTTATCGACACCTAACGATGTGGCTTTAGTGCTGAAATAACATGCAGAGGAGATAGATGGAATGGAAAGTTCCAGATTTAAAGGTATATTCTGAATAACATCTTTCGACCCCAGCATACCAGGATGTTCGCAAGTGTTTCCGTCATTACGAGCTCCAAACTGAGCACCAACTCCTAGCTATCTGCTTGCTTGCCAAAATGATGTTCAGCTAGCCTTACGCTACTTTATGGCTTAGCCTGCATTGATAATCCTTAATTATTATTGTATTAGATTATCTCCACCACTTACCACACGCTACTTTATGGCTTAGCCTGCATTGATACACTTCCAATTTTCCTCTTCTTCTTGGTTTCTCTTTGTTTCCCGGTTTCCAGACCAGTAACTTCTCTTCATTTGGAAAAGCATGAATATTCAGAATAAACCTACGCAAGTCCCGCACGCTAGCAAGATAGCTAGATAGTTACGAACCGTGGTGAGGACTTTGAGACACAGCCTCCACTAGGTTTGAAGGAAATCTGCTCTGGTGGTGGTTTTTTTTAGGCTACCCATGTGGAGTCATGGTCACAAGGTAACGACTTTGCTATTAGCACTCGGCAAGGAAACGAGCAAACCGGAAAACTTCACTAGTTCTGAAGGAAAGCGGGCAGGTGGTTCTCCACGCAGTGTATGGTACAACCAATAGAACTATGGTCACATACGCAACCTTCCGTTTCTCCTGCTGTAGAGAAGAACCACAAAGCGAACTGATGTATTGTTATTATGTTTTTAGGTTACACACGTACACACGTCCGTACACACGTCCACACATCCATCCACGCATGTGTCTGACATTCTCGTCAAGAACAAGTGGTTGAATATTTGAAGGATTTACGTGGAAAAATGATAGTAACCATCAGAAGAACTGATAAAATTTTGGAATTGATCCAAACAGAATCAAGGTCACAGCAAGGTCAAATGTCTGAAATAGTTTTCCTTCATGTTTGAAGTATATTTTAAGGGTATTTCTGGCACATAAATTAGTAACATGCAACTTTAAAAAACATACGAAAGTTTTTTTAATGTGTGTGTGTGTGGGCGTTGTGTTTAAATGTGAGACGTGTTAAGTTTGAAACCTTTGAAGCACATTGAATGGCATTGTTGCTTTTAATCAAGGTGCCTTTTACACTTAAACATATATATGATCTTATACATGGGTAACACACGTTATTAATATTCTGACAATTTTGGTGTGTCGCCTGAACTGGACTCAAATCTTACTCCTGTGCTGCAGTTCAGCACCAAGGTATGTTGTACGTCAGCTTTTGTAGTTATTCTCCACAGCGTTAGAAACGGGATTGCCACCTTATCTAATCACCGTGAAGAAACGTTTCTGTTGTTGTGTCCCAAAATTTTGTTGTGCTGACCGACCAGTATGTTGTTGTAGATTAGTATGTTGTTCTTGTGTTGTTGGATTTTGGCTTTGTGTTGTTGGGTTTTGTTTGCACTGTAGTAAATAAGTTTCATGCCTATCTCGGTCACTGTAGATATTAAAAAAGTACAACACTTACCAAATAACATACAAGACACACTTTTAACGCAAAACAACTGCAAATCAAAACAGCATGCAAGAAGCTCCTTTGGATACAACTACATCAGTTAAACACCTAAAATTATATCTCACTTTCAGGTGCACCAACTTTTGCACCAGTGTTGGTGTCTTGTATGCATTTTTGCCTCAATAATAACAACATTGTGTAGTAACTTGATGGTGATTCCCTACGGCCATTCCGGCAAAGAGGAAGCATCCTTACCATTATCCGGGTAAAGACTGGTCCATGATCCATGATCCATGGTAAAGCAAGGCCGTTTTGCCGGACTGTAACTAAAACTAAAACTTGAGCCAGAAAGGTTGAAAAACGTTTATTGCCGTTACATTGAGTTATATCATTACACACATGTTTTGCGACGAATGCAGTATTTGTTGTTATGCAGCAGCGCTGGTGAATTCTTCAATCTAACTGGTCAGTAGGTACTGATTAATTTCTTATAACATTTTCATAGTATCTCGTTTCTGTAGTAACAGTTCATTCATAGGGACCTGTATGGAGCGCACTGCATATAATCTAAGACTAATAATAAACAGATTTTTAAGAGTGTGTTGCTATTCAATAAAGAAAAAAGTCTTCCTGTTTCTTGGTAACATGACAAGCTGGTTGTTTTGTGTCTCATTAACAGAGGGAATGACTGTTTTATAGCTGCAACAATGTAGGTAAGAGGTAATAGGAACTAACTTGTCTTATGGATAAACCATTAAAAAGCATGATGTGTTGTTTCTTTAATAAATTAAAAATGGTAAATACTGGCAAATTGCTGTGGTATAAAAGGTATAAAACAATCTACAGGAACATAAACCATGAAGAGGTGTGTGTGAAGCATTGTGCTTTATTCCTTTAAATTGGTAGGTACTTTTATGCTAGCAACTTCGTTTCTTCCTTATTAAAGGCACTAATACAAAAGGCCTTTGGATGTGTGTGTGTGTGTGTGTGTGTGTAAAACCTCTTTAAGATTATACCACAGTTATAGCCACTTTAGGATTTTCCAGGGTCTGCCTGTATCAGCCTGGTTGTGTGATTAATTGAGTGATGCAGAGAATGACCATAATGTCTTTATTTGCTGGTAATAAATTGGACTGTGTTTTAGCACTCTGGCATCTCGCACTAACTCATCTTTATGATCACAGATGGTGTAAAATTGAATTGAATGAAAACGTTTCCCGTTACAGTAATGAGGCCATGTGCTACACGGCTTCCCTCGCTGACGCTGCCAATGACTGTATTAAACATCCCTAACCAGGCAGTCGGTCCGATTCTAACCCCAACTCTGGCACCTTGTCCTGTGATGGCAGTTAGATGATCTGTGCCAGAATGGCTCGGATCTTTTGAGTCACCTCCTGGACAGCTTTATAGACTTACAGCCTGTTTTTGTTCAAAATGGTAGCAAGCAAATGACTCATGACTTGTGTCAAAAATCCTGCGGAATACTCCAGGCTCTCCGAGGCTGGCCTCCAGTCATACGGTCACGGTCACTTCCCACGGCTTTCATAAAATTGCACAATGACTGCCTTGACAGATGGAAATATTGATGGAAGTCACAGGTTCTATCAGTGTATAGTGCCAAAAGTGGCACACAGTTCTTAAAGCTGCAGTCCTGGAAGACTGTCAACTAGTTTGCAGGAGTTGCAAAGTCATATTTAGCACCACAGATCCACCATTTAATAGCTGTCTGTGCAAGCCTTCATTGGCAAGACTGAAGGCATCAGATCTTGAATTGCACCTCTTGCTTATGACCTCTCTCTGAACTACTTGGATGCCGTTCCATCAATCTTCCTAAAAAAAAAAAAAGGTGTGGGATACTGCTGGTTGTAGTATATGCTCTCACTCAATATCACGGCCCTGATCCAATTTAAACATGTAGTTACAATTCCAGCCACTTCCAGCTAGTTTTAATGCTTATGCATTGAAAAAAAAAAACATTATTGGGAGATTTCATATCCATAGCACTTAGGTAACTTTCCTTCGTCTAGACTTGATATGGTTGGGTTGATTGGAGTTGGGTTAGGGTTTGGGTTAAGCAAGTGATTGGCATTCATGGTTCTGTTCAAATAGCTTGTCTCTTATCTAAAATCACCCATCACCCATCACCCATCACCTTTAGGACCCTTGAGGTACCCCAAAGAGAGGAACAGTGATGACCATTTATTACAGTGTTTCTACTTTTGCTAGTTGACTTATGGCTCAGTGGAAGACGTGACAGAAACGAGGATGGTAGCAGTTTTGGAGAACATTCTGAGTGTGATATCCGGAAGCATCTTCAGCCATGAGTTTATTCCAACAAGGTGCATGAAAAACCCCCAATAGTGCTTCTTGATTCCCCAAGGTGGGGGCTTTTTTCTGTCTAGCGCTATCAGGTTCTATGACACTTCCTCCCAGTGTGCTGCTCTGCCCTCTGTTTCATTCTATTCAAGTAAAGTTTATTTGTATGATACTTTCAACAGGGGTAGAAAACACTTTATTAATCATACATCATTACTATACCTAAGTACAATTTGGGGGTGTTTATACTTTACTTGTTTAGTATTATTGAAATTGAATTAATTAGAAAATCTGCATTTTTACTTCTTATGTTTTTATTTAGCATCCAATCATTTCAGCTAAGCATCCAGTCAAGTTCATCGCTGTAGAAATACAATGCCACTTCATCATCGGCCATGACCTTCTCATGCTGCATTCACATGCTAGCTAATGCTCTAGCTATCTGTGTGCATTTGAATATGGATAATCCATAAAATGAGTCGTCTCCTTCACCTCTCTAGAAGGCATGAAGTTTCGCTAAATTGCTAGCGTTAAGTTCCTATATTTAAATAAAGATATTTAACTATGTTAGCCTGTTTTCTTTGCTAATTGCCTGTTTAGACTAGCATAGATTTTGGTAGCTTGTATAATTGTCTAGGTAGCAAGTCAAATATCGCAAAAATTTACACAGATTGATTGATGTGTTCAGGCAAAACAGCATAGTTTCTTCAAAACAAATATTGCTCCTGGAGAACCAACTGTCTCTGCTCTAACACACACACACACACACACATACACACTCTCACACACACTCTCTCTCACACACACACACACTCAGGACGGGTTGCTAATTAACTAATTAGTTCCTTCAAGGGAGCAGGAAAATCACTACAATGTGCAGGTGATTCTCCAGGACCAGAGTTGGAAACCTGTGATCTAGTACATGAAGTAAACTGTAAGGCCAAAAGTTTGTGCACCCCTGACCCTCACACTCATATGTAGTTCTTCACCAAACTGCTGTGACACACAGTTGTACAGAACGTCTCT
>CM075016.1:1015926-1035926 GCA_037576675.1 Pangasius sanitwongsei | reverse complement strand
ACGCGAGCGACGCCGTGAAGACGTCCAGGCAGCATGAGGTCCAAGAGCAGGGCGAGGAAGCTGACCACCGGTAGGTGCAGTGACTCTTACAACATTTCACAACAACAACAGAAAGTTCAGCAGCCTCTGCTGCATCTGCATGTCTAACATTTGGGGAAACTGTTTGGATGAAGAGAGGAAGAAGTGGTGGCGGGTTGCCGCCGCGTGCGCGAACGCACCGCTGCGCGTTAAACGCACACCGCAGAAGTTGCGCGTGTTTGCGGGAAACTTCGGCACTCGCTGGAAATAGTTGGCGCCCTCGTATTAAGGGGGGGGGGAAAAATCACCTCCTGTTGGGTTATTGCTCAATTTTCAGGAAAACGAAAAAAAAAGCGTCCAGCTTCCGGAAAAAAGTAAAATAAATTTTTTTTAAAAAATAATTAATTAATTAAACACATCAGGTAGTTACACAGGAGGATCCGATCAAACAGCGCGTTTCTGCTCGTGCTGCTTGTATTCACTTTCCTTCTCTTGTAGCAAAGCGATTAAACACACACACACACACACACACGCTGGATTGCCTGGAGATGTGTGCGTGTGTGCGTGCGTCATGTAATCTGTGCGCGTATCTTTTATATATATATATATGTGTGTGTGTGTGTGTGTATGTAAAGTGTGCCCTCTGGCATCAGTTGCTCTGTTTGCCAGCACACACCTCAAACCTGAACATGAAGCAGTCACTAATAAGTTTTGCCTTCTTCCTGCAGCAGAGCTCGTGTGGAATAATCCCCCTGAGCTGAGCTGACAAACTGTCACCTGGGACTTTTTTTTTTCCCCCCCCTGAATATAAACTAAAATTTGTTCCTAGTAATGTTCTGTACTGCTGCAATTTTGTTCCCTGTAAAGTTCTCAAAGGGCTGTTTGACACTCCAGCTGTTTTTCAGAGTCATTAAAGTAAAACTTTTTTCAGTGTAATTAGCAATGTAAATTTTTCTGCATTTGTATTATTATAATATACTATCAATAAATAAATAAATAAATAAATAAAGGTTCTTTGATTAAAATTCTTGCTAGAATTTCAGGATTTCAAAACCTTTGCAACAAGTTTTTCTTCTCTGGAGGCACTTGCAAAAAAAAAAAAAAAAAAAAAAAAAACCCAAAAGAATTTCCTTTCGTTTTTCGAGTGTAAATGCAATGGCTGATAGTTCAGTTAGGTTCTGAGGAGGAAGAGGAGGAGGAGGAAGGGGAAAAGTTGAAGATCATTTTGTTGTTTTGAATTATAGCTTCCTTTCCTGGTGAACAACACCGCTGCCTGCATGGAGACGGCTGGGGTCGCGCGAGCCTTATCCGCTCAATAAACTGCCTCGAAACTACCATTGTGTAGTGCGCGCGCGCGCGCTCACACACACACACACACACACACACACACACAGACAGATGCGAGATATGTGCACCTTCAGTATACATCTTTTTTTCCCCTAGAAACATGCATATGTGTGTGTGTGTGTGTGTGTGTGTGAGTGCGTGTGCGCGCGCGCCTTTAATGCTTACCTTAAAACCCTAATGACGGTTTTATTTGCCTGAAATCATTTTAAAGGTGCGCTCTCTCCACGGGGCCAGGTGTCAGGCTGCAGGTTAAAGGTAAAAGCTGAAGGTGTAGGAAAGGCACACGCATGCACGCGCCTCACTGCACGTGCAGTTTGAGTTAAATAAAAATGAATAATAATTCCCCTGTTGTTCAAACTCAGATATTTAAAATACTTCGTCTCTAATTGCTTGTGTGAATTCTGGTGAGTTTTAGGACATGCGCCTGAACTGGAGCAATAAAATTCAGCAGCATTTCGAGGAGTGAAGCTTAAAAGCCTGCAGAGGAACTGCTTGGGCACAGGACCGAACTCATGTGACATCATACAAAGGGGTGTGGCCAGCATCAAACCGGAAGTTTGAGGTTGGAAAAAAAAACACGTTTTTGGTTTTATGAACAGCAAGGCAGCTTTAGATGATTTAAAGAAAAAAAATGTCCCGAACGAAATTTTCAAAATTATAAAATATTTCATAAAATTTCGTGTGTGACAGCCAATCAGTGGCATTAATGACATCACAGCGCTGTCGAATTCTTCAATCTGATTGGTAGGCAGTTTTAACAGACATTCTGACTGTAATTTAAATCACAGGTTTGTTTATTATTAAAACACATCTGATATGTTATCATTTCTATAGTCACAAATAAAAAAAAAAAAAGAAGAAAGTGTGTAATTGTTGAAACGTAGACGCTGATTTAACGTTTTATGGAAGGAGTCTCCAGTGTCAGCACAGTGTCCGGTTTCTCTGGAACATGACTAGCTGTGTTGAGAAGATGGTGATATAAAGGTGTTTATAGCTGCTATAACGTAACTGATGCAAGGAACGAACTCGTCTCGGAGACATTCAGTGTAACTATAAATGGATAAAAACTACAACACGTCAAAATAGTTTAATTAATAATTAAAAGGTGGGTGGGAAATTGCTGTAGTATGAGAGGAATAAATAAAACAGTTCAGTGACTGACGTCACGGCATCTTATTGCTGATTAATTTCCCATAACTGCGCGCCCTGGAGTGTGTTTTTTTTTTTCATCATAACGTCTAAATAAAGAGACTCTGAAGAGAAACTGCAGGAGATGCAGCACTGACTGATATCACTCTATCACAGGCCAGAAAGCCAACGGCTCATTTCACCTCAACTAAATTATTTAACACGCGGGGCAAATAACCGCAGTGAATTATGGGCTGTTGTGCAGGCGCGCGCTGCGGAGGGTGATTTGTTCGCGGTCACTTCGGCCTGGTGGGTTTGTTAGAGCTTCACTTCTGTACAGCTTTAGTGAACACACCCCACTCCCACAGACGCCAACACACGCGCCCCGTGCACGAGGAGGGGAAAAAGCACGAGATGACAGCAATTTAGGTACAGCGGGGTGTTTTTTTTTTGTTTTTTTTAAGAGCCCACTCTGTGCACAGTGACTGCCGTGCCAAAAACACAACCCAGAGAGAGAGAGAGAGACAGAGAGAGAGAGAGAGAGAGAGAGAGAGAGCGAGGCGTTCCGCCCTGTTGCGAATCAGGCACACAATCTGTGAATAGTGGGAAATCGGGATGGATAGTTCGTGGGAGACTAGAAGATTATTATTATTATTATTTTCCCGAGATGAAAGAGAAATGCTTTCTGCGCGTTTGAGTGCATGGAGGAGAAGGAGAGAATGTTCTGTGGCCTCGAGCCAGCTCGTGCACGCTATTTCAATTCCCACACTCCTCATAAAACGGAGCCCGCGCACGCGCGCGCTCGGTCGAAGTGGCGTGAAGCTCGCGCTAAAGGAATAACCCGAGGCCTCTGGCGTGCGCGTGCGCGTCACGCATCTC
Organism: Pangasius sanitwongsei; assembly: GCA_037576675.1. Classification (NCBI taxonomy): domain Eukaryota; kingdom Metazoa; phylum Chordata; class Actinopteri; order Siluriformes; family Pangasiidae; genus Pangasius; species Pangasius sanitwongsei. Next base: position 1,032,554 of record CM075016.1, on the reverse strand, counting down.
CAAGGCAGTCGTGTGTGTTAGCCGAGTGTGTGTGTGTTAGTGTTAGCCGTGTGTGTGTGTTGAGGATTTGGCATCCAGCATGTTTCTTGGTCACCTGTACATCCAGAAGGTCACAGTGCATGCACGCAGCGCAGCTGATTTCCAGACCTGACGTGCTTTTAATCATCATTTGCGTGTTGTATCCCACTTGGCAAAGCCACGTTCCACTTCCGGTAGAGCTGAACAAACGTCTAAACACGTTGGGCCTCTGAAAATTCTACATCACACCCACATTTAACAGAATGCAGGGGTTCTGACGGCTCTATTCCCCAGTTTACTCTATTAGCCTGCGGTTAGGTTGATGGGGTTGTTGTTGTTGTTGTTTCTATGAATTTTGGCTGTCGTAATTATTTAGAAGAGTTCATCAGATTTCCTGCAAACTGCACAGTGACTGAATTACTGGCCAGATGTATTTCATTCTTCATATTCAGTGTGTTTTTTTTTTTGTTTTTTTTTAGCAAACCAGATGCCCAGAAATCTTAAAGTCTGTGCCTTATGCGTTTTAGGCTTTGTGTGTCTAACTAAATGTGATCTGTATACTGATGCTAATGAAGTTTGAAAAGCTGCACGTGTTAAGCGTGTCTCGTCATCTCGCGCTTTAACAGTTCCATCACTGTCACGTCACGTCTTTCTTTCCGCTTGACTCGTATCGCAGTGAAAGGGTGCAAATATGTGAAGATTTTTTTTTAAAAAAAAAGAACAGATAAATACGAAATGCATTGCTGTGACATTGCGCCTGAGTGAATCGCGCTTCTCACAGGGGTCAGGGGTCAGGGGACTGATTCAGGGGTTTCCTAACTTATTAAAAAAAAATAAGGAGCTAAGAGCATGTGTGCTTTCATGAAAAGAAAAATAATCAAATGTAAAAAGAAAGAAAGAAAGAAAGAAATTTAGCTTCACAAGTGGAAAAATATTGGAGAATATTAAAATATGAGGGAACTTATATATTATAAAATATTGTATCACATAGACGTGTGTTGATATAAAACATAATTTAATGAAATTATTAACAACAATTATATTCATTGTACATTATATGATTAAGATATATCACATATTAAGTAATTATGCTTCAGAAGTGAAAAAAGTCGGAAGCTAATACTTGTACATGCAGCATAACTCAACAAGTTTAAAGGTAAGAGGTGCTACTTTGTTTCTGGGAGCAGCCATGTTGATTTGACTTCACTTGCTGAACTCAGGGTTGAGGAGACCATCGTCCCAGAGTAGGAATTCTTAATTGATGGGGTTTTCTTTGGTTTTTCCTAGTCGGAGTTACGACCATTAGTTGAACGCGGCATTAGGCACCTTTAGCACCTGTTAGCACGTTTTTTAGAAGTTCCTGGGATAACAATGGCCGATCAGTAACAGCACTAAAGGGTGTGTTAGAGACTAAAGCGATGATTTCTGTACTTCATGTCCTGGGAGTGAAGACGACAGCTGAGCTGAAGAGTAGCGATTAGTGGGAGATGATGGGGATAGTGTATAACAGGGCTAGCCTGTTGTATTCCCCGTGTGTGTGTGTGTGTGTGTGTGTGTGTGTGTGAGAGAGAGAGGGAAAGAGAGAGGCCACTGTGGGTTGTGATCATGATGGATCACATGTTCAGAAGGGTTTGATTGATCAGACAGAAGCCGCTGCGTTTGGTCAAGAGGTCTGATTACGGCCTGGGAATTCTCTTCTGGATGTTCTGGAAGGAGAGAGGTGTTTGTGTGAGGGATAAAAATCCGGGGGTGTGGATGACAGTGACACAGTTCCCCTCATCCATCAACGCCTCCAAGTCACCATTCTTTCTCTCTGTTTCGGTGTCTCTCTCTCTCTCTCTCTCTCGTCTTAATAAGAGTGGGTCTGATTGCACACTCAAATGGTCAACTATTTATTTATCTGCTGCTCTGTGATTGGTCACAGGTCAGGTCATGGGGCTGTTTATTTGGGAATTTGGTTGGTGTGACTGATGGCTCCATCATTTTATGCCCCACGGGCTTGCACCTCGGTCTGCCTAACGTCCCTCTACCATCAACGCATTACTGACTGAATTATCGCTGCCGAATTCTCGATTCTGATTGGTCAGAAGGCGTTGATTCATTTTCTGTAACAGCGGCTCTGACTGTAATGAAATCACAGGTTTATACAGTGTTAATGCGCTGGTTCTAATACATTAGCGTTGCTATAGTAACAGCTAAGTCACAAGCTACTAATAAATTGGTTTTAAAAAACGAAGGGGATATTTATTTAACATATATGGAAGGAGTCTCCAGTGTCAGGGCATTGTCAGAGTCAGAAATTTTCCTCCTCGAGAAAGTCTTTAGGTTTCTGTAGTTTCCTGGTGCTTTTCTCAGTAACATGACAAGCTATGTATTGTTTTTTTTTTTTTTCTTATTAAGTTCGAAAAGAGAGGCTGGTGAGGAAACGACGCTTTGTAGCTGCTATAATGTACATTATAACAGGAGCTAACTTTCTGCAGCGTTAAATGTAACTATAAATGGATAAAAAGAATGACGTGTCATTCTTTAATTAATACATTATCGTTAGCATTGGCAAATCGCTGTTGTATAAGAGGATTAAAACACATCGGGCATGCCGTTATTGGAAAAGAATCAACTTCGGAGTGGTAACAGGATCTGCACTTTGTCACGCCATCTCGTCGTTGATTATTTTCCTAAAACAGCACATCCTGAAGTGTTTTATTCCTTACAAAATGGTCTGATGTGACTGAGAATCGCAATATGTCAATCTAATCTGCAAGTCACTACACTGATGTGGGCAGTGTGTGTGTGTGTGTGTGTGTGTGTGTGTATGATGTCAGATCATACACACATCGAGTGTTATGTGAGGTGCTGCCCCCAGAAAAGGGCATCTATATACTGTTCTCTGTACAGTGTGTGTGTGTGTGTGTGTGTGTGTGTGTGTGAGGTGAGTGTGTGTGTGATAAGGAACCATGGGAGCCATTCTTTCAGTTGTGTTTACCACGTGGAAACCTGTACCAGCACAGAACAATGATCTAACCCTATCCCGGCCCTGGGACCTAAGGTCAGAGAGCCTGTGAACGACACACACACACACACACACACACACACACACACACACACAGAGTCCTGCCGCCAGTCTGCTCAGGATGCGTGCCAAAGTTGAGGTCATTACCTACATACAGACTCGAACGCTACAAATATTTTTGTATATTGTTAGTGCGTGTGTGTGTGTGTGTGTGTGTGTACGAGTGCTCGAGTTTGTCATTGTCATTACCTAATCGCTCTGTTTTAATGGGTGTGTGCGTCTGAACTTTGTTAATTCAGGACTACAGTGGCCTCCCGCACTTAATTCTTTGTGTATTTGTGTACGTGCATGTGTTTGTGTATTGAGTTTTTATTCAATCCCAAATCCCAAGCCGTACCCTTTCCTGACCTCCCATTGTGATAAAAACACGACGTTTAACTGTTATTTCCCAGACATCCAGTCATTGATTGCGCTTCTGATAATTGGGAAAATTGCATGGCCCCAACGACGGCATAAACGAAAGCTCATGAGATCATTGGTTCTTTTTTTTTTTTTCCTCGTCATGGTTCACCTGGAGGAGATTCATTTTTACACTGGCTGAGAAAACACCAAGTGGATGAACTGAGGCAAGAAAAAAAATCTAATTGGGTTTAACTATGAGTCATAAATGTCTCCAGATGATCTTCTCAGAATTGATGTACCTTTAGCAGAGAAATGACGTTGATCAGAGCAGTTTCGTCTGTCGGCCATTTGCACCATTTATTATGAAAGGAACATAAGCATAACGATGTATATCTAGATGCAAGAAGTGGCTAGATTTTATAATCTTTTGTTTATCCTATGCTGCATATTTGTCCTAATCACACTGAAGGATAACAAAAGGACATTAGCGACTTGAGTTAACTAGCTAACTGTTACCAGAAAGTTCAAATCCGTTCACCGACACCATCAGCTGCTGACTTGAAACTATTATTTTTTTAATTGTAATTTGTGTACGTCTTTATAAAGTAACAGGGATTGACAAGTATATTTAGTGTCCAGGCCTTTATTTTCTTATTCGTAGTTCAACAACAACTTCCTAAAGACTTTTGCAATCTAAAAGTTCACAGTGGTGTGACGAACCACGACAGCATGAGCTACGTGTTGCGAATCACATCGTATATCAGCTTAGGCTCCAGCTGGTTGATAGTAGAACTTTTTTTATACCAACTGGATTAATTAGCGTGCACGAATGACAGACGATCTTTTCCGATCACAGGTATGTGCAAAGATTTACGAAACCGAGCAAAACAAAGCCGTCATGATTACTACACGCAGCCACCTTGTGATTAAACATATCGAAAGAAAATAAAAAGCCGGACTCGAATACTATCTTATTCTTCAGCGTGATGCTAGCACATAACAACCCAGTCAAAATGTTATGTGTGAATGAGTTACTGATGTAAACACGACGTGTTATGTTAGAAACTTTTGTTTATTTATTATAGTCAGTACTAAAGCACTTAAATAGCTACCTTGCTCCCAATATGTTAGTTACATTATATTAGCTGACCCTAGTTAACTAGGTTTCCATGAGACTGGGCAGGACGCTGGAGATTTCGCTTTTCGACTCCTGACTTTAGCCAGGTGGAGGATTCGATCTGAAGGATTGTAATGATTTGTAACTTATATCTATCTTTCGTTTATATTCGTTGTAGTGTTGAACAAAACTGTCAGATTAGCGTCATATTTTCGACCACCATCATTGGACTGATCGTTCAGGTTTAGGGGGAAAAAACAGGGGCGTCTACTTGTTTTTAGCCGGAGAAAGATGGAGGGAGGAAGAAGAAGAGGATAACAGATAACAAAGTGAGCACTGATCCTCAATTAGCTACGGTAAAATCCACAGGAAGTGTTCTTGTCTGTATTTTGATAATATATATATATATATATATAGGCTGTGTTACATTCAATGTATATAGTAACGTTTGGGCCACATGGCATTTGATCTTAGTTTTATTATTTAGATCCTTTCATAGTTAGATAAAAGTTAGATAGCTAAAAAACAAACTATGCTAAAAATACTGATTTCTGTCTAACATAGTATTTGGTCCATGATATACATTATGCGTGGTACGTGAAATAGAAAATGCAGCATCGTTTTAATTATTTTTGTTGCATTTATTTTTTTACAGACTCATTTCCTCAGCAGCGAAACAAAATAAAAATATCTCTTACACAATAACTCTCTCTCTCTCTCTCTCTCTCTTTAAGTTAGATTAAGAGATTAAGATGTTTTCATTTGTCCTTTGGCTCTGTGTCAAGACAGTAAACTTCATATAATACAACAATAATGGTAATATACACACATAACACAGGCCATGACTTTGTGAAATCCCCATCTGAGTGCTGTGTGTGTGTGTGTGTGTGTGTGTGTGTGACAGCGAGAGATAAAGTAGAATGAAAGGAGTTCAGGCTCATTGTGCTGCTGAAGGTCAAAGGACAGGAAGATGTGAGGACGCACACTAACTTGGCAAAATGAACTCACACACACACACACACACACACACACACACATACATATTGAGCCAGCTCTTTTGTAACGAATAACCTTTCCCCTCTCTGGGCAGATAGGAAAGTAAATATCTGCAGAAGATAAAAAAGAGGAGAAAAATAACGTGAGAATGACTTTGACTCCGACTTTTTTTTCACATTGAGAAATCTTTCACTAGCAGGAAGTGGATTCACGCCCAGCTGCTCTCTAGTGGAGCTTTAATACATCTATTAAAGTACGTTTATCAGTCAGACGGTTCATAACTGATGACAGGAGTGAAACCCGATCTGCTCGTGTAAACCTCGAGGTTCACCATGATGCGTGTGTTGAGATGCTTTTCTGCTCACCATGGTTGTACAGAGTGGTTATTCGAGTTGCTGCAGATTTCTTGCTGATCTTCTGGCCTTCTGCTGTTGTAAACCTCAAGGCTCACCGTGATGGGTGTGTTCAGATGCTTTTTCTCCTCTGACGTTTCCGCCCGCAGAACTGCTGCTCACTGGATGTTTTTTTTTTTTTGGTTTTTCGCGCCAGACTCTAGAGAGTTTTGTGAGAAATCAACCCATGTCATGGTCAAAGTCACTGAGATCATTGAGATTATTTCCCTCATTCTGATGAAGTTTAACTGAAGCTCTTGACCTGTATGTGCATTGCGCTTCTGCCACATGATTGGCTGATTGAATAATCGCAGGTATTCAGGTGTTACTCATGAAGTGGACAGTGACTGTATCTACTCATATGTTCGGTCCATTATCTAATATCTAGCTATTGAATGGACCAGATCAAAAGAACCATACAGTCTTTTTTAGTTAAGTTAAGGGTCATTGCTTGTTATTGTATGAGCTGTGAACCTTGACCTTTGACCCCACATCTTACTTTCAGGTGTCGGAGGAAAAGGTATAGCCGTGATTGAGCCGCTTCCTCTTCCACTGCCCTGCCAGGTCACTCGGTCTGAGAAGCGCGAACCTCCTTACCTATGGAGGGGATTTTTGGACTCGCGGCAGGGCGGGTCTGTCTCGATCCGATCTTTTTCCATTCCGATCCGGAGATGAGATGCGCACACACATGTGCTCCTGGAGGAAGAGAGCGAACAATAGAGACAGTGGAGATTCTCTTCCTCTCCCAGCGGCATTCCAAAGATTCCCACTGGCCGGAATTCTAGGCCCGGCCCAGGAATCTCGCTCTTGCTCCAGGCTTTGATGAGCTCCGTCCCCTTCGTTTCCTGAGATTGTAACTCTGCCACAAAAACAAGAGCGGCTGATGAGAGGGAGACATTGAAGGGAGATGGAGAGGGAGACAGAGATGTGAGGAGAGGATAAGCAGGTGAGAGAGAGAGAGAGAGAGAGAGAGGCAGATCCTCAGGATGTCCTGTTTTGATTAGTGTAAGCATCTGTACTCTCCTGGAGAAATATTGTGTTACGGGAGATTAAAGATCACTCGTGATGTTTTGGCATTTCTCCACTTGCTCTGAACTCTTGGACAGCTGGACAGTGTTTGCTAAACCCATTTGAAATCTGTTGATTCATTATTCCGGGAACATTGGGTGTGAGGCGGGAATACACCCTGACTGGGACACCGGTCCATCGCAGGACAACACACGCATTCACACTCATCCAAGGGGAAATTTAAAGTAGCTAGTACACCGACTGGGGGGTCACAATGGATCCGGCGCTTATCCCGGGAACGCTCAGCACAAAGCACCTTGGATAGGATGGGATGCCAGTTCCATTGAAAGGAACCATGCATTTACGTTCAAATCTCGGGCCAGGTTAGAGGGTTTTTTTCTCTTTGGGCGTAGGGAGGAAACCAGAGAACCCCGAGGAAACCCATTTGGGTTTCCCCAGACAGTAACCCGAGCTCAGGATCGAATCGGGAACCCTGGAGCTGTGAGGTGGAAACACTACCCACTGCACCATCACACCGCTTTGCCGTCTTACCCTAAGCGTAGCTGCTAACATAGAGACTCCTTCAATAAACATCTCCTTACAGAGAACTTCTCTATGTCAATAATTGTACAGTAATGACACTATGACAATGATTATTTTTTAAATCTGTTTATTATTAGGCTTAGATTTTGTGCAGCGTCTTCCATACGAGTCCCTATGTATGAGCCGTTGCTATAGAAACGATAAGACGTTTCTCTTTTGGTGAATCCAGTAATGTTGATGAGGTGGGATTTACGGCCTCTTTTCTTCGCTGTTGGTGAGTGTCTGACTGTTCACAGTGCTGTAATCATAATAATCCAGATGTTATTGTGGAGTTAGACTGTACTTGTGTGTGTGTGTGTGTGTGTGAGTGTGTGAGTGTGTGTGTGAGTGTGTGTGTGCTGAAACACTCCCTCCAGGCAGCTTTCTGCAGTCGTTTGGCTGCTGAGGCCGTGGCCTGTTTCTGCTTGTCAAACAGACATCAAGCAAAGGGACCCGAGTGGGAATGAGGGTCAGCAGCAAGGCTTTTCACGAGTGTGTGTGTGTGTGTGTGTGTGTGTGTGTGTGTGTGTATGTGTGTGTGTATGTGTGTGTGTGTGTGTCTCAGTGTCCCCCTGTGTTTAGTGGGTCACGAAAGAAGCTAATGAATTTCATCCCAGTGGTTATCTCTCTCTCGTTCTCTCTCTCTGTGTCACAAACACAGCTCTACAGACTCACACGTCTTCACATGGCCCCCCAGCTCTCTCTCTCTCTCTCTCTCTCTCTCCCTCTCTCTCTCTCTCTCTCTCTCTCTCTCTCTCTCTGTCTCTGTCTCTCAGATCAGCAATGGCCTGACCGGGCCAAAGTTTAAATTTAGCTCCATGTGTACCCAGGGTCTGGCGTTCCACAAGCGAGGGATGGCGATGGCAGGATGTGAGGAGTAGATGAGGAGGAGGAGGTTGTTTTTTTTTAATTTTTTTTTGCCGTTCCCCCTAGCTGGAGTGAGTGAATGGGAGAACGAAGGAGCGAAGCGTTTTGGGAAAAACGAGGGAGACGTCTCATTCGTCAGTGGAAAGAGATACTGCGCTGACACTAGGAGAAGTGCTAGCCAAGCTCAACATTGAGTCCACACACACACACACACACACACACACACACACTAAAAACGAAAGAAAAAAAAATGGAAGAGGAAAAAAAAAACACTGGCACGATTTCTGAAGCATTAATGCAAATCAAAAAAGATAAATAACTATAAATATTAAATAAATATCTAAATTAATTAAATACATAAATAAATATTCAGAAAATATATATATATATATTGGCTCATATTTGGCTCGTACCTTCACCTAAATAAAAGTCTTAGTATGTGATAGTAGCCATTTTGCTTTCACTTTTTTCTCCGTATATTCTTATTTAGGTGAATTCTCCATATATAGATTGTATGTAAACACACACACACACACACACACATGCGTCACACCTGCCTGCTCCCCTCCAGCAGCTCAGTTCCAGGTGTGTGTTTTTTTTGTTTTTTTTTTGCGTTGTGTGAGCCAACAGTTTGCCCATCAATCGCTGACAGCTGACAGTTTAATCTGAGCATCCAGGCAGGTCATTACTGAGGCACGAGATCAGCCAATCGCATCAGTGATCAATAACAAAGAGAGAGAGAGAGAGATAGAGAGGCTGGGGGAGTGTTGTGTGGAGAGAGATTAAGTGTGTGTGTGTGTGTGTGTGTGTGTGTGTGTGTGTGTGAGATGTGTGTGTAAGAGGGTAGTCATGTATGTGAAGGTCAGTTGACAAACAGGCTGTCATATACACAAAGATGGGAGGTTACACACACACACACACACACACACACATCTTGCTCAGTGAAATACATGGCTCTTCTCTTATGCATGTACCCATTTGTCCTCACACACACACACACACACACACACACACACGCAGCTCGGGAGTGTTAACATGGACATCAGCTTATAAATTCGCCATACGAGCTTGTGTGTGTGTGTGTGTGTGTGTGTGCACGTGTTCATGCACACGAGCACACACCCCACCTCGAATTTGAAAGGAATAATAGTAATTGTCAGACAGTGTGGCACTCACGTGCTTCACAATGCCAAGGTCAGCGGGGTCGCGACCCCAAAGCCGACCAGCCAGCATTCCACAGCCTTTTATGAGGAATATTAAGTTTCATAAGCCAATGAATGTCATTTTGGCCTGAAGTTTGTGGAGGAACTGACGGACCTGATGCCTTTTATGCTGCAGATGAGTTCAATCAGTCCATCCTGTGCCCCAGAGAGAGAGAGAGAGAGAGAGAGAGAGAGAGAGAGAGAGAGAGATTGTACCTTCATCCTAATAAAGCTATCTCAGACTGAGAAAGAGACAGACAGACAAACAGAGACAAACCCAGCACAGGAAGAGGAAGTGGGAGAGAGCCGCAGGGACTGATATAGAAAGAGGGAGTGACAGGGACATGATGGAGAGTTCAACATCCGCGATAAAAGATAAAGAATGATACGGTATGGTGTGAGAAAGGAGAGAAGTAACGAGGAACTGTAGAATGCCGAACTGATCTGAATCGGTTTACACCCGGAGTCTCGCTCCAGCGCGTAATCTCACCTGGACGCTGTAGATTTGTACCGAAGATCCTCGTAAACACACGTTGAGTTGAGCATCGAGTTGTAGAAGAGCGCTGATTTATAAACACACTACATCAGGTCAAAAAAGAGGACGGGTTCCATTGCGAATCGCTTTTTCTTTTTTTTTTTTTTGTCGTCCTTCATCTTTCCGTACCACTGTCACCTCCGGATTGTTCATTAGGGACCTAAATCTACATCTGGATTCAATCTATATATATTTTTTTCATTGATATTGGCCGAAGACGTCACCTGTTACACAAATTACAGACTGAAAGTAAATCATTAGAACGTCCCTAATGTCCTCGTGCTATTAGCATGAACGCTAGTTAACCACATTTTTGCGTGTTTGCTAATTTTTTACTAAAAGCAAAATGCAGCATGTGAGCAAAGTGACCCTGTAAAACAGCATGATCTTTCTGCTGAGATGAACCATTTAACACGTTTCTTTAAACGGTTAAAGGGACGTTTTCTTAGAAATAAAACTAGGGTTTCGTTTTTAAGAGTCGAGGGCTAACAGTCGCAGAATTAGTTTATCGAACCGTGTCTCGACTGAATCTAATACATAACTGAAACTTTTAAACCGCGGTTTAGAGCTGGAGAAGGGAAAAAACGCCGTTTTGAGTTTTATTTGATGCCGGTGTTTAATCAGACGTCTGTCGAAGGGAATTCGGCGAGGCCCGAGCCGCTAATCCGGCAGACGGGGAGGTTTGCGTCGGACGGCCGTTGCAGGAGAAATGTAATTTCTCTCCTCCGTGATTTGATCAGGAGCTGGGAAGCGAGGAGAACGAGTGTAAATGTTTAAAGAGAGAGTGGGCGAGAAGAGAAGAGAAAAGAGGCGGAATTCTATTACAGGTGTCCCTCGTGCGCACGCCACTGTCTGCAGTGCATTGTGGGTATTAATCTAATTCCGAGTCGGGATCCTTTGCTGATTGGACAAATTGTGGAGAGGGTCGAGGTTTCAGGCTCTAAAATTGATTGTTGCAAGAACATTGGATATGTATGTGCTTTAAATTAAGTGTGTGTGTGTGTGTGTGTGACAGAAAACGGATTTAATCTGTTTTTCCAGAAAGCACCGACAAGTGGCAGAGAAAGAAAAGGAGAAACAGAGAGAGTTTCAGCTCTTTTCTTTTCACTGAATAAGATTGAAAAGGTTAAAGGTTAAAGGTCAGTCACCCTGAGGTACATAACTACTGCTTCTGGTTTTAACCTTGGCCCTGAGCGGCTTTTTTTTTTTTTTTTGGATTAAACTTGTCAAGTTCTCGATTCTGATTCTACTGTTAAAGAGTTTTAAAAAAAAGGGGCGTGTCCCAATTGCTCATATTAATTAGAAGAGCAAGCTGTAGATTTGTTATGAGTAGATGGCAGTGCATTGTGGGTAAAACACTCAGTCCTCAGGTCCCTTTCACATCACAGGATCTAATGTTACTGTTTCTATAGTAACAACTTACAGCTGTTTACAGCTGCTACAATGTGTGTGTTATGTTATGGTCTTTTTTTCACTCTCTCTCTCTCTCTCTCTCTCTCTCTCTCTTTCTTTCTCATTTTCAAACCATTCACATGCCATGTACTCTCATCTCTTCCGTCACAATTCTTTCTTTCTTTCTTTCTTTCTTTCTTTCTTTCTTTCTTTCTCTATTTCTTTCCTTTTACATCTCATCACTCTCAATCCATCCACTTGCTGTGTACTCTCATCTCTTCTGTCACAATTTTCTTTCTTTCTTTCTTTCTTTCTTTCTTTTTCCACATCATCATTCCAGTTTCTCTGCACTCTCATCACTTCTTTCTCTCTTGAAGCATTTCTTTCTTTCTTTCTTTCTTTCTTTCTTTCTTTCTTTCTTTCTTACCAACACCTCCTCATTCTTTCAGTCCATCCTCTCTCTGTGTACTCTCATCTCTCTTGCCACATTTCTTTCTTTCTTTCTCTCTTTCTTTCCTTTTATATCTCCATCCACTTGCTGTGTACTCTCATCTCTCCCTTCACAATTTTCTTTCTTTCTTTCTTTCTTTCTTTCTTTCTCCACAGCTCATCATTCTCTAAATCTGTCCAGTTTCTCTGCACTCTCATCACTTCTTTCTCTCTTGAAATATTTCTTTCTTTCTTTCTTTCTTTCTTTCTCTGACATTCCTGCTAGGGATGAATGTGTAACTCTAACTGTAGTGTTTGAAATGGAGATAAGAAGTTAGGTGTAGAAGTTAGGTGTAGTTAGGTGTAGTAAGTGCACTTCACTGAGTCATTAGAGATTCTGCCTCAGTGTTTTTAACGAATTAATCTTTTCATTCTATTCCTTTTGTTTTTGCTACATTTATTTAAAAACATATTATTTAATATCGTCTTACATTCAGGCATTCCCACTCCACCTCCTATACTAACACACACACACACACACACACACGCACACACACACACACACACGCACACAGGCATTTTTGGCTAACACATATGTCCAAAGGCTTCATTACTCATGTCCAGTCCAGATGCATACACACACACACACACACACACAGGTATGGAAATCATCACGTGTGAGTCAGAGGTCAGCCTCATTACCCAGTCTTAGTGCAAACTTTCAGACCTGTGTTTAATATGATGATGCTGTGGAAGGGGCCTGTTCCTCCACACACACACACACACACACACACACACACCTCAGTCATGATTGGTCTGCAAATGTATTTGTGAATAAAACATGACTTGACCCTTAAAAGTGGCCTCTCGTGTCGTTTATAAACTCCAGCAGACAAACACACCATCAGGTTATAGAATTAATGTACACACTTCTCCAGCCCCAGATTTAGATGATTTAGTTGCTGCTGTAGAAGTGTGTGTGTGTGTGTGTGTGTGTGTCTGGACGTGTGTGTTTGACTTACACATGACGGGTGTTTCCTGATGTTAAACATCTCTACATAAAGCCATTAGAGAACAGGGGCTCTATTCATTCACACAAGAGTGATATGCACATACACACACACACACACACACACACGCGCGCACACACTCACCATTTCACAATTTCATCACACAAGCACACACTTGTGGCACTCTTTCAGTCACACACAATGATCCACCTGCAAACACAACGTTTTCACACACACACAAACAATGTGCCATTTTATCTACTGCACCCTCTAATCTGGAAAAACACACACACTCACACACCATAAAGTTTATTCCATGATACGTTGACATGTGACACAAAACCCTGTTCCTGTTTAAAGACTGCCTAGGTGGTCAAGACCTGCTCTGTGTGTGTGTGTGTGTGTGTGTGTGTGTGTGTGTGTGTGTGTGTTTGGAAACACTCAGCATGACACACAGGGACCAGACTGACGTTGGACATAAACAGACATGAGTCCTACTGAAGGAGGTCATTGTCTACGTGCATGTGTGTAGGATCTACAACTGTGTGTGTGTGTGTGTGTGTGTGAATCATGTTTTCATATTCAAAATGTTTTATGTCAGATTTAGATATGGATTATGACACAATGACGCATCTAAATTATCGAAAAACAGACTTTAGAATTAAAATGATTACCTTATAGCGTGTAGATGGAAAGCCTACTGGGGGTCGTTCTTCTGAACTTTGACCCTGGAAACACTTTTCTACAATTTTTGCAATTTCAAAATACAGGTTTTTAAAATAGGTAACACCAGTGACATGAGATACATAATAAATAAGGAATATATTAAAAAAAAGTCCTCAAAATCCTCTGAAGTAGCTCAACTGGCTTGCAGGACAAAATATTTTTCCAGCACTTGGCAGTTTCAAGGTAAAATTCGAAAACAAAAAAACAAAAACAATAATAAAGTATGAAACCATTTTGAATAGCTTCGTAACCTTTACAGCTATACAATGCTGTTATTTCTTGAAAATCTTTACACCTTGTCATGAAAATAAGTTAGGGGACGAGTTAGTGACCGTATTCTGAGAACGTTTTTCAATAAAAGCCTTTAGTTGTTAATATGTGACACGCTCCGAACAAAAGAAAACAAACCCTAAGTGTGTGTTGTTGTGGGTTTATATTCAACTTCCTCTTTTCAGGAAAACTGTTTCCTGTTCACACGCCCACCGCGTGGGGATTAAAGACATTGTGGAGACAACATTCCTGGACCTCATAAAGAGCGCCCAGTTTCCCTTTTAACCCGAAAACGTAGTCGATGGTGTATAAATTGCGCGAGGTTTGCGTCTTTACTTTTCCACCGGACCTACGAGGTGATTGTTGCTCAAGGGAAGTGAGGGACGCTTATAGCCACCAGTTAAGCGCCGCGCGAAACGGGGAGCGCATTCAGAGCTGAGTTAGTGCGGATTTAATCCCGAAATTGCGTAGTATTCACGCCTCAGGCGTAACTACGAACTTAAGCGCTACTCAGACACTTCCACGTGTTCCAGTCAACTTCAGTGCATTTGTCTTGCTCAGTATTGACGCGACTGAGGAGCAGTATGAATTCCCGTGCTGTTGTCGGATGTAACAACAATATATCACGCTACTGTGACATGACATTGTGTAACGGAATTGTAGCTACACTAAAAGCTACACTACTTTTGGCAGTAGTCTCCACTAAAACAACTTCATTCTAGTACAGAGATATCTGGGTCTAAGAGTGCTATCCTTCTTAATGCCTGAGAGAGAGGAGTTATAAGTTATAAGTTGTTCAATCTGTTTTTCTGTCCATCAGTGTCAGCATCTATTTGCAATTTTTGTGTTACAGTTTTTCCGCAATTGCTCACACTCTCGTGGCACAAATCTCTCAATAACCAACGCACAAATATCTTTTCCATCAGCCACTGGCAGAAAACTCTCAACACGTTTCCAGTGCTCCAAGACATAAACTGTATTTTTTTTTTTCTTTTTCCACGTTAAAACGTTAAAAATACCGGGTAGGACCTCACTCTTTTTTTTGCTCTCAGAACAGCGTCGCTTCTTCACGCCATGGATTGCACAAGGTCTTGGAAACATTCTTTTGAGATGTTCTCCACGTTCTCCAGGTTCTCAGATTTCCGATCCTGCCATCTGCATGCCGCAGCAGAAATCCAGATTCGTCAGGTCATGTGACTGTCACTCTCTCACTCCTGTTTGTTTACACTCTCACACGTTCTCACTCGCTCTCTCTCTCTCTCCTGATTGGCTGCTGACTCCTGCCTGCCACCGTGTAGTCGGACTTTTCATTTGGATGAAGTTTGATGTCTCTGAGCTGACGCTGGTCTTATGCATGTCAATTCTTTTTTCTGTCATGTCAATAATTAAACAAATTTCCCATTCAATAGAGCTTTTTATAGTTATTTTTTTTAAAAATGATATTGTTTATCAAAGCGATTATATCCAGGTTGTTATTTAGTGTGTTGTGGGTTATGTGTGTGTGTGTTATGTGTGTGTCGTGTGTTGTGTAGGTTTGTGTGTAGTGTATGTGTAGTGTGTTTAGTCTGCTGGTTATTGGGTGGTAATCCAGGTGATGTCACTGGCCGTGTCATGGCCGTGGAGACGAGGTGATAAGGAGTGTGTAAGCGACGCTCTCACCTGTTCATCTATCAAACCTCACCATTCAACCATCACACACACATTGTGTCACCTGCAGTGTGTGTGTGTGTGTGTGTGTGTGTGTGTGTGTGTGTAAGAGAGAGCAAGAGAGAGAGAGATGCACAAACCCTGGCCTTCTTTCTTTCTTTCTTTCTTTCTTTCTTTCTTTCTTTCTGTCTCATTCTCAAACCATCCACTTGCTGTGTGCTCTGATCACTCCCTTCTTCAGTTTTCTTTCTTTCTTTCTTTCTTTCTTTCTTTTCTAAACCTCATCATTGTCTAAATCTGCTATCTCTTCTCCCTCTCCAATCTTTCTTTCTTTCTTTCTTTCTCATTCTCAAATCCACTTGCTGTATACTCTCATCACTCCCTTCTTCAGTTTTCTTTCTTTCTTTTCTACATCTCATCATTCTCTAAATCTTTTTATCTCTTCTCCCTCTCCAATCTTTCTTTCTTTCTTTCCTTCTTTCTTTCTAATATACCTTTATAAATTAGATCTTATATTTTACCTATTTTCCTTCCTTTTACTACTACAGCTCACTCTCTCCCTCTAAACGTTCATCTCTCCATTCAGTTGGCTCTCTCAGTATACACCTTTTCCATCTCTCTCTCTCTCTCTCTCTCCCTCTCTCTCTCTCTCTCTCTCTCTCTGTGGGAACGAGTTTTGGATGCAGCTCTAAGTGGAGGTCATTGTACGCCTCTTAGATTAGCTCGGCCCTAAAGCACCATTGTGCGCTGAATGGCCGTCTCTTCCTGCTGTCACTCAAAGAGCGGCTCCGCCCGCTGCCTGCGCGCTAAGAGGCTTATCTCGGCTCAAAAGAGCGAGAGAGTTAGAGGAGAGAAAGAACGAGAGAGAGAGAGAGAGGAGAGATGTAATGAAGCGTGTTTTCGACTGAACGACAGAATACTAGGGCCAGAGAGGACAGAGGACAGCTGCAGCACACCCCTCCCATTCTCTCAGTCTGTCTATCACTCTCTTTCTTTCTGTCTTTTAATCTCGGATTGTCTATCCA
>CM075016.1:988426-1013426 GCA_037576675.1 Pangasius sanitwongsei | reverse complement strand
AAAGAAAAGGAACGATGGAGCAAAAACTATTTTTTTTTTCTTACATGTGTACTTCAGAAATACTGCATCAATGCTAATCCCTGTTACAGTAATCAAACTATTATAGCTTAATAAGACAAAAAAAAATACAGCTTGTCACGATTCCAAGAAACGTATTGACTCTTACAGCGGCACTGACACTGGAGACTCCTTCCATAAACATCCTGTTGCAACGATTATATGTTTTTATTTGTTTTATAACAACACATTTTTAAAAATCTCTTCGTTATTATTACGATCAGTTTATGTACTTCATCCAAAATACAAGTCCCTGTTACTATAGAAACGGTGATGTATTAGAAGGAGTGCATTAATATAAAAGAATTACAGCCAGCGCTACTGTCAAAGCCGCTGTTATAGAAAATGAATCAACACCTCCTGACCAATCAGGTTTGAGAATCCAAGAGACTGAGTGTGAGGAGTAACTTGCGAGGTGAGGGGAATTAGAGGGCCGTGTGTTGTATGTCGGGTTCCACCGTGCATTTATTAGGCTGTAGCTCATGCTACGCTAGGGCGTTCACATGGCGGGAGTCTGCGCTCTGGGAATGCTGGGTAAGAAATAAAAAAAAAAAAAAAAAAAAAAAATCCACCGTGGTGACGGATTTGCTCGTGTTGCGTTATGATGAACAGATTGAGCAGCATGGCATGAGAAAGAGAGTGAGAGAGAGAGAGAGAGAGAGAAGTGTAATTTTTCTGAGTGAAGGCCATGAATCACCTTTTGGAACAGTGTGTGTGTGTGTGTGTGTGTGTGTGTGGTGACATTTTAAAGCGCACATTTTTTTATGTGAGTCAAATGAATGAGGGAAAGTCTTCCAGTGGATGGCCAGGACCTCTTTTTCCTTTTTCCTTCTCTCTCTCTCTCTCTCTCTCTCTAAACAGTGAGGAGAAATAAGAATTCTGACACTTTTTTGTTATTTAATATACTTCCAGTGCATACATCCGCTTCACATTTACACACATAATGTCTACAGACATCTTTTTTACTTATACATATGAACAAAAAAAGTATGTATTCATAAGTATAAACTAAGATATGTTTAAAATATATATATATATATATATATACATATATATATATTCGGACACCAGATTAATACTTTGCTGCAAAGCTGTTGTTGGCAATTACAGCCTCGAGCCTTCTTGCTTCTACTGTAAGAAGTAGTTAACTTTTTGTAGTGTTGTGGTTACATTTTTTTTCCCATTCCAATGAGATTCCCGTCAGGAGGCCATGCGAGACTTTCTTGACTTATTTTGGCTGTATGTTTGGGGTCGTTGTCTTGTTAAAACGTCCATCTTCTCCTTCACTTTTTTTGGCTCATGAGATTAAATTCTCCTCTAATGTGTGCCAGTACATCGCTCTGTTCATGTAATAACCCGGTACTGTTTGCAGAGAAGCAGCCGCATGTCCTGGTGCTCCCACCACCGTGCTTCACCGAGGGTGTTCGTAGTCTCGTATGCACAATCCTTCTTTCCCCAGCATATGAGGAGATGAATTATATCTTTTTATTCCAAAGGTTTCTCGGAGTTGTGCGCGAGGTGCAGGAGATGGAGATGATTGTGGCGCAGTTTGCCGCTCGTTGTTCTCTTGTTGTAACTGTCGTTCCCGCTGCTTTCAGGTCGTCCTGCAGCTCTTTTCACATGACCTTCCTGATCATTAGTCTGAGAGCACGTTGTGAGATCTGACGTAGCGCACCTGTCTTAGTTCGGGATTGCATGAACTTTCCACCTGCGTGTTACTGGACCAGTTGTACTGGCAGGAATGTTTAAGGTCTTTGTTGTGGCTCTGAGGTTTTTCTCATATCAGAGTTGGTTAATAATGTTGTCCCTGAGAACTTCTCGCTTTTTAGGAAGCTTATTGGCTGTAAAATCTTCCCAAATGATGGCAACATATTTTATAATGACAATTTCCAATTTCCAAGAAAACATTTTTTGCAGCATTTATATGTGAAACCTGATCTCTCTCTCTCTCTCTCTCTCTCTCTCTCTCTCTCACTATCTCTCTCTTTATGTCTCTCACTTTCTACGTCTGTCTGTCTCTCTCTCTGTCTCATTCTCTCTGTCTCTCCATATCTATCTTTCTCTTTATGACTCTCTCTCTCTCTGTCTCTTCCTTTACGTCTTTCTCTCTGTCTCTCTCCATCACTCTCTCTCTGTCACTCTCTATGCCACAATGTCTTTCCCTCTCTCACTCTCTTTGTCTCACTCGCTATCTCTCTCTCGCTCGCTCTCTCTTTCTTTTTCTTGCAGTGATGAGCTTGCTACATTTTTGTGCAATGATTGTATATGTCTGTTTGTGTGTGTGTGTGTGTGTGTGTGTGTGTCTGCGGCCTGGAATGCACATTTCTAGCTTTTCTCACTGGCCGATTCTGATGCCTTTTTAAAAAGAGGCTTCGTTTCTTGTGCATGCCTCCCGCTGGCTAAATCAGGAACCCCGGGGTTAATTTATGGGTACGCGAGCCGCAAATGCTGATTTGCGATTCCGCGAGTGTGTTTGTGTTGTATGGCTCCGCGATCTTATCCCACCGATGGATGGATGACACATGTCCTCCGAGCTTTGTTTAGACTACTGTTTCTTTTTTCCTCGTCCAGGACAGAAATACGATAGAGCATGATTGCTACCAATGCGCCCTGACCTGGCACCTAAGGTCACGGGGTCAGGGGTCAAAAGCCATTTCCTGTCTCCAGTGTGTGTGGGCAGAGGATGATTCCCAATGATGGTATCTGTGTGTGTGTGTGTGTGTGTATATATGTGTATGTGTGTGTGTGTGCATAATAGAAGACGGCTGATCATATCTGTCTGAGATGTCAAGCCTCAGAAGACGGAGGCACTGCTCTGTGTGTGTGTGTGTGTGTGTTTGAGAGAGAGAGAGACCATATGCTTGTGTGTTCACACACATTTAACACATTTGCTCAAGTTTGTGAAGGTCTGTATGAGGGTCAAAGACAAGATGTGGTTTAAAAAGGATTCCACGTCTAGTCTTCATTACAATTCTAACATAAAAAAAATCACAATACTCTCTCTCTCTCTCTCTCTCTATATATATATATATATATATATATATATATTTTAAGAATGTTGTTTTATTTGGCTGTAAGAAAATGTGTGTTTGTGAGTGTATGCAGGTTACTTTCTAAGTGTGTGTCCTCTTTTTTGATTTTCTTCCGATAGCTACCCCCTACTCCGTTTCTCTTTCTCTTTCTCTTTTTTTGTGACTCTTTCTTCATTCTCTGTCTCTACTCAAGTGCTCATTTTGTACGTGGACTGCGCCATTGTGTTGTGGAGAGTCCTCGAGTGGACCCTCAGATTCCTGCAGCACACCCTGACGTGCCACTGTGTGTGTGTGTGTGTGTGTGTGCATACATGTGTGCTTGTGTGTTTATCCATATAATATCACTATGTGGTCACAAGGTGTATACAGGTAAATTCATAAACTTAATAATGTTTGAGTGTGTGTGTGTGTGTGTGTGTGTGTGTGTGTGTGGGGATCTCTTAGGCCTGCATCAGTGTATTTGTGAACATATGAGAGCATTGTGCACTCTGTCTGTATCTATGTATGTAATATGAGTGTGTCCACTAGGGGGCAGAAAATAAAAAAACCTGAACAATTATTGGAGAAGAAGGCGCATATTGATCGATTTGACTTACTGCACTACTAGCTGTTCAAAAGTCAGGGGACATTTTGGGATTTGTCGCTTAGGGGTGTGCTTTTATAGGAAAATAATCAACGCCTGGCGCAAAGTGCAGTTACTGTTACCACCTCGCTGTGGATCATTTGCCATCCGTTACAATTTTTAATGCATTAATCAAACAATATATTGTGTTTATAGTTACGCTTAATGCTATAGAATGACCGCGAGACAAGTTAGTTCCTCTTATCACTTATGTTATAGCAGCTATAAACAATCGTTCACTCAACACTCTCTGTTTTTTTTTTTCACTTTAAGTAAAAAAAACGTATCATGTTACCACTAAACTGCAAAGCGCAAACTCGTCTGTACTGAAGACTCTCCCATGACGGAAACCTGTTACAAAATGCTGACACTGGAGACTCCTTCCAAATGTTAAATAAACGTCTCCTCATTTAAAAAAAATTCCACCATATAAATATAGCTATAGAAAGTTAATCAACGTCTTCTGACCAATCAGAATTGAGAATTCAACATAGCTGTGGTTTAGAGAGGGAATATGCTGTGTATGATTTCTCAGACATTTTTTTTTGCTGATAAACTTTCACCAAACATTCATGTTAACATTTTAGTGTAACTAACGTGAACAGGAACATTGTTGGTCACAAGCACACAACAGGTTTGGTACTAATGGTACTAGTGGTACTAATGGTACTCAATCAACAAATACCGTTACCTTGCTTGCCATCTTCTTATTGATACAGTAATTCAATACATTAATCATTTTTAAATTGTTGATTTGATATCAAAGAAAAAAGTAATGAAATTTCCGTCTTCGGCCTGCATTTTTTCGGGTTTAAAAGCAAGTGTGCGTGTGATCTAGATGTTATTGAAAATGCCATCTTGGATGGTCTTATCAAGAAAAATCCGGAAACTTCCGATGCATTAACTACATGCAGGTGATTTGCATAATACAAATGGGGCAGAAAATCACCTTAAAGGTGCAAAAGTCATTTTTTTTTATTTATAATGTGCAATAACCTGGAAGATATGCATAAGATGATAAAAAAAATAAATAAATAAACAATGGATGAAATCATGTCCTTAGCAAAAGTGTATTACAAAGCTGAGAAAACCCGTTTGGAAAACGGACTTCCAGTCCGGAATGCTTGTTTATGTTTGGATCCACTGCCTGTCAGTCATTTTATAGACACTCTGCAGGCCACTGTCGATCCTGTGGGTGGAGCTTTGTGAATCAATCAAATGTCAATCTGTTAGAAACCCAATTTTAAACAAAAAAAACGAATCCTACCTAATGCACCTTTAAGTGCGTGCATAACCCGATACTGAATACAAGTAACTTTTCTCACATAAACTATAATCGTAGCAGCACGATGATTGTGCGCAAACACGGAGTAAATGAAAACAAATAGTTTTTTTTTTTCAGTTAATATGAAAGGCAGGTTATATCTGTGGGCGTTTTTATTGTGTGTGTGTTTTTTTTTTTTTTTACATGCTCACGTAATCATATTTTTGACGGTCATTTCCTTGCCGCTAATTGGAGCTGGTTAACCAACCGGCTAATTGGAAAACCTAGCTGTTAATCCACTGTGACTGCTGTTTTGGGGATTTTATAAGCGTGAAAAAGTTGATGTTTCTTATTAAAGACTACGTTCCATAAACCTGAGACCAAGCCAAGGTAGCTGTGTGAGAAGTTCTCATATCGTCGTATGAGAAACGTGTCCGAATGTCACGTCTGCCACACCGTGCACTGTAACAAAACGTTATGAATTTATACATTTGGATTTGATTTCTTTTAAACGCACGAACACTTCAAAGACGCAGTGCTAACACTGACGACCGTTTAAAGGTTAACGTGAATCGATTCTAATGATCCAGTAACAGAATATTTAACTCATATTAGCGAAGAATGAGTTTTATGTAAATATGGTTTACTGTGCTTCTGTTTTAGGTTGACAAAACGCTGTGTGTGTGTGTGTGTGTGTGTGTGTGTTTAGACTCTGTCTGTACCAATAATGATAATAGGCAACAGCAGATCAAAGAGCTGCCTGTCAGAACGATGCAGATCAAACCAGCTTCATCTGGAAACTATAAGACTTTTTTTTTTTTTAACTCATTATAACACACACACACACACACATGGGATTCTGAAATGAATAACTTAGCAGTGTCAGGACCTATATGTGCGTGTGTGTGTGTGTGTGTGTGCTACCTGAATAAGTTTCCTGCATGTCAGTGAGAAGACATCTGTTCCCTCTTTAGACGTGCTACCTGTGTGTGTAAGTCTTTATGTTTAAGGACGCACATCTGTTTCCTCTACCTCGTGTGTGTGTGTGCGTGTGTGTGTGTGTGCGCGCACGAACACATGCTACCTGTGAGTGTCTATACATACAGATGTCTTTGTTGCAGAATTATGTCCCGTCTTACAGTCAACTCATGGTTTTAATTTCCTCGTTTATCCGAAACGTACACAACGTATGCAGTTCATACATATACACATTATTCACGCTGTTTGTGAAATCCTCATTTCAAACCAAAATCTATCTAAATATCCTGTTCTCACATCATTTGCTTCATTCCAATCCCCCCATCCCACCCCCCAAACCGCAAAATGGTTCTGACTCCAAATATGTTATTCAAACAGAAACACATGTCCACTCCTAATGACTCCGAATGGCAGATACGTGGGATACATTAACAATCCTACCGCTTTCGGACACACACGTTCAATTAATTTAAGAATTAATTAACGAACGCTTTTGTGCCTGAATTCTTATAAAACATATTCAGATTATTATTATTATTTTTTTAAAATTAATAAATGCCATTTTCTAAACATGACTAAACATTATTAAGTAGCTGAAGGTAGCAGGCATAAATAAAGTGCACTAAAACTATTACATCTATTACGTCTAAAATATTATTGTATTTGTTATAATATATATTTAGAACAAATACAATGATTATGCAGTTTAGATCAGAATTGATATGATATCTCGTTTAAAAAAAAAAAAAGTTTGACTTAAAACCTTAAATGATCGACGAGTCTGTACACCATGCATGAAAGAGTCCATTTTGAGATTTATAATTTGATAACATTTTATTTCTTTTTGAGTCAAAATCCAGATGAAAATAATCCAGTTATAATAATATAATATACATAATATAATTTTTGTGATACACTGTATACTGTATACTGTATTATTATTATTATTATTATTATTTGAAGTTTTTAGTAAAATATAATTCTTAAGTACATTTAAAATTGTTACACCTCAAGCAGTAGCACTTAAAGGAAAAACTAAACATCTTGCATATGAATATTTATAATTAACGCCATCTTTAACTACGTCGCAATGTGTGATTTATTGCGTAACGAAATTCTTCACATTTTTTTTTAGTTCAAACTTCTTTAATTGACATGCTGGTCTATTTTGGTTAATATTTTCCTACGTTACCCACGATGCCGTTCGACTACCTGCTGATATTGGTGGTCTATGTGAAGAAAGTGATGCGGCAGCGCTTTAGTCCTTGGCGCTCTTTAGTCGAGCTCTTTCACTTCCTCATCTGTACACAAACAGATCAGCTTCCAAAGCTTCAACATCGCCCTCGCCGTCTCGTAGATCGCGATCTAGCCGAGCCGAGTCTCCGACATCACTCAAATTTAGAGCTGCATTGCATTCTGGGACTTTCTTATTAACATGATCTTGAACATTGGAAAATGCTTTTTTTTTTAGGAGCTAACAGCGAAACCTGACTATTATCTCTACTTTATTCTCCTACGAACTGCTCAAGTAATAACAGTGACCCACCAAACCCCCCCGTCACCACCACCACCACCACCACCACCACCACCGTGATGTCAGAGCAACACACAACCGCTAACTTCTCACGGGAATAACGAAAATACAGCACCACCCAATTTGACCAAAATTAGCACCAGAATCACTAAACACAATAAACACAAGCAAAGCATTGCAAATATTTCAATGTAAACATATTTAGCATGTTTCACGGTGGAGTTTTCCGTTTAAGTTTACTTCCTGGTGGAGTGAATATGAGGCAGGAGTTATATAGTTACACATCTGCTTCATACATCATTAACTCCTTAGTTAGATATGTGTAATTACTCATTAATTACTCATCATATCTGCAAGTATTAAAACCATCCGTTTCTTAATAATGTAATTAAGTAGACATGTAAAATGTAAAAAGGGGATGTAAAATAAGTAAAATTCCAGTGTGTGTGTGTGTGTGTGTGTGTGTGTATGTGTGTGTGCTCACAGTGACTACTGGCAGCTTAATATTGTTATCTGTGGCTTTCTGGATATTACTTGAATATTATGTTTTTGTTGTGTTCTGAGCATCAGATAAGCATCGCCAACACCCAGTGTGTTACAACACCACCTCTCTCAGACAATGATAAGTGTCGAGTGTGTGCACATTATCTCCCCGAACACTCCATGGATGCCGTGTCGTGTGTGTTTGAATTGGCACCTAGCCTCTTTCCGTGCTAAAATACCCTCGCCGCGTCGCTGCCTCTCGGAGACGTGGGCGATAGCAGACAGCCATTGTTACAGTACATAAGTGTGTCTGTGTGTGTTTGTGTGTGTGTGTGTATGTGTGTGTGTTTACACACCCAGCCCCACTAATGGATGTTCGCACCCTCTTGATTAGCATCTGGAGAACAAGTGGCCCACACTTCAGCACAGTGTGTGTTAATGTCCGGATGGAGAGAGACGTGTCCGTCATATCAGCAGACAGCACGAGGGAGTCTGGACAAACATGGAGGACGGAGACGCAAGCCATTACTCAGAGCTTTTAGAGGGGTGAAGAAAAGCAGATCCACTGAGTGAAATGTAGAGAACTATGTACTGGGCGAAGTTGCTGGTTGTGTCTTAATGACGTACTCTATGTTCACTTTCGCAAGCGACAAAACAAACAAGTGACCCGACATTTTCTACATTCCGTACAAATTACTCATAAAGGAAACAATCTCCTTATGATCGTAGACAGCAAATGTGGAAATAAAAGTCTGAAGTGAAAAAATCTTAAGTTGCCTGTTAAAAAAATTACCTCAGGAATCACATCCATCATGTTATTATCAAGTGTCGAGTTCAATAAAATAGACCACTACAAGAGTATTAATTAGCTTTTAACAACTTTTGATATATATAGTTATTAGCTTATAATAACTTTTGATACTTTCTCTCAGCAACATGTGAAAATCCATATCAGCTTCTAATTCAGTTAGCGTACTCTAACTGGAGTCGCTGATTATATTAAAAAAAATAATAAAAACAAACAAAATTTCTCACGACATTC
Organism: Pangasius sanitwongsei; assembly: GCA_037576675.1. Taxonomy (NCBI): domain Eukaryota; kingdom Metazoa; phylum Chordata; class Actinopteri; order Siluriformes; family Pangasiidae; genus Pangasius; species Pangasius sanitwongsei. Next base: position 1,004,414 of record CM075016.1, on the reverse strand, counting down.
TTTTTTTCTCCAATTTTGTCCGACATCACGTCCTAACCACAACCTCCGGACTCCGAAGGCAGCATAACATGCTAGCTCTACTAGCTACAAACGCTCTCCAGAGACACTTCCGTCAATGCTTTATTTTTCTTCGTAATGTCTCTATATGTATATTTAAAGAGATGTCGTACGTACATGACGGGATCAAGTGAAACCACAGGTTATAAAATTTTCTACCTTTTTTTTTTCGTAAACAAATAAACAGGAACTAATTGCCTGCAATTTCTCCTTCGACCAAAGAAACGATAACTTCACGAAATCCTCAATGTCCCGCGTTTTAACCCATGGACCTTATATGCACCATTCTGTCATAGTATTATGACTTTATTCTCCAAATATTGCAACTTTTTTTTCTCGTAATATCATGTATTATGACAAAAATATTATAGCTTTATTCTTAAAATATTATGACTTAGTTTTTTTTTAAAAACACGGCGCTGTAGCTGAAATCATGGCTTTGTGTCGTTCACGTACACAGAAAAGAACGTGCAAACTTTGCTTTGTTGCTCACGAGTGTGAACGGGGGGTTAATTAGGTGTGTTATAGAAGGGAAGCGGTCACAATCAGTCTTTAAGTGTGACTTCGCGAACTAATATTAGCGTACGTTCACTCGCGCCAGTAAAAGTGCTTGGACCCCTCAGGAAGTTATAAACAAAGTCGTTTGAATTTGTAGTTGCTCGTCCCGGCCTCTGAAACACTGAGAGGGGAATTTCCTCAGCCTTTGTGTCTACTTGGCCTGGGAAAATGCATGTGTGCGCATTTCAGCTTGTAAATATGGTGCTGTTGTGTGTGTGTGTGTGTGTGTGTGTGAACTCCAGCGAGTGTGTGAGTCTCGGCCTGTGTCAGTATGATGGATGGTTTGGGTTATGCAGGGGCAAAAAATCTCCTCTCGCTCACTACTCTCCTATGGGATGTCCCGTAGACTGTGTGTGTGTGTGTTTGTGTGTGTGTGTGTGTGTGTGTGTTTGTGTGTGTGTGTGTGTGTGTGTGTGTCTGATGCCCTGCCGACTGACAGTCACATTGTGGCCCTCTGAACAGACCGACTCCGCCCGCTGGCATTGCAACAGCGGGTATGCTTGCACACAAATACACACACCAGAAAACACAGTACCAGCTGCACATATTCACACACACACACACACACACACACACACACACACACACCTAAATATTTTAAGTCTTTTTATGCGTATTATAGGATGCTGTTGGTGGTCTCACATGTTGGTGTGAGATAGTGACCCTGACTTTTTGACCTCCAGTGAGACCATTCTGCCATCTCTCTCTCTCTCTCTCTCTCTCTCTCTCTTGTTTACTCTTTTTTTTTTTTACAGAAAGCAAGAGATAATATTTTACTTTTATAGACTTATTTAGTCATCACTTTCCCTTTTTTCTGTCAACTCCCATTTTCTCCCTGGGCTGCATTATTGTGTGTGTGTGTGTGTGTGTGTGTGTGTGGTAAGGTTCCACCTCCTCATTAGTGTGTGATCAGGAAGCGAGTTTAAGTCGGCATTAATCTGTCACTGTGTCCAGGCCATCCTCGCCACGGCAACTGTTTCCTTAGATAAACCCTGCATCGCCGCGGCGATCACCGTAGTGACAGGTGCTGATTGGGCAGGAGTGGGAGGAAGTTAGAGAAGTGCACTTCCTGCCAGACAATTTTATCAGTGAAGGAGCAGGGAGGTCAAAAGAAAAAGAAAGAGAGAGAGAGAGAGAGAGAGAGCTTATAGAGTCTCATCTATCGTCTGAGAAAGACTAAGTTGAAGAAAAATGTGTGTGTGTGTGTGTGTGTGTGTGTGTGTGTGTGTGGTGCTGAGCAAGACAGCTGTCTCCGTCCTCTAAACACACGTCTGAGTTATGGTGACCATTGAGGCAAAAAAAAAAAAAAAAAGTTTTTTGTTTTTCCTCCAATTCTTTTCTAGCAGGGGAGTAAAGAAACACTCGATAACCATTTCACACAGAAACAGAGTGAAGATTGTGTAACTCAATCTGTGTGTGTGTGTGTGTGTGTGTGTGTGTGTGTGTGTGAGAGCGAAGCATTATCGCTCTTATCTAATAGACAAAACACCGGATATCGCTGTATTTGAGAGATGACTGGACAGATAGAAGAGTGGAGCGACAGAGATGGATGAATAGATGACAGGATGGACAGTTTTGTCATTTTTCACGTTTTCGTGTTCGTCTAAATCGTTCGTCGAATAAATATTAGTCTGCTGTCAGAATCAAATCAAAGGCATCATCAAATTTTAATGCAGCTCTAATAATAATAATAATAATAATAATAATAATAATAATAATAAAGTTTGTCCCATAAGAATCCCCATAATACTGGATTAACCTCCAAATATTGAATGAAAATAATGAAATGATTTTCCACATGGTCGTACAAAGACTTCAGTATGATTCGGTATGCGACAGCAATCGCTTATGCAATACGGACGCGCGTGACACGGAGCCGCCATTTTAGCGACGGCGACTGTATTTCTCAACTTTGTGTACATTATGTATGACACAGTAACAAATCCAAACGAATTTGATTCCGATTCTTTGGACCAATCGTATGCCACATGTGGTCCGTTCACATGCGGATCTTCAGTTCCCCACTTCGCAACTTTACTTCCTACCTGCGATTACTGTTTGACGCGCGGAAAAAATCTTACAACTGGTTTAATCTTGTCTTCTAAAATTAAATGTCTCATTAAATGTGTATAGAGAGATTAGGAAGAAAAATAAAGCTTAGTAGGACGTAGCAGAGATTGCTGCGTGTGTGTGTGTGTGTGTGTGTGTGGTGAGTCTATGTAGCTAGAATGTAGCTAATTTTAATTTATAATCCCAAATTCCGCTCACTGGCTACGTTTCCATGCACACCAATATTCCGATATTAGTCAGAATTGGGCGATATTCTAAATAGTATTAGTAAATAAATAGCATTATTCACCGGGAATAAATGAATGTCAAAATCGTAGCTTTTCTTATATCTTATTTTTTGTTTGAATTCCCACAAAATCCCTGTCACTTGTTAGAATTCCTACAAACACAGTACGAGATTAGCCTACTCTAACTACTCTATGCCGTGGATGATACAATAAATAAATAAATAAATAAATAAATAAATAAATATTTCTCACAACATTCATTTTTTTCTCGCGCCGACCCGTTTTTCCGTCACTACGTCATAACCATGAATCCGTACACACAAAATTCCGAGGAGGACTTGAAGGCAGTATAATATGCTATAGCTGTGCTAGCTACAACACGCTTTCTTCATAATGTCTCTATACACATTTAACACGATGTCGTAGATATACGGCACGATGAGATGAAACTACGGTTATAATTTTTTTCCGTATTTAAGTAAACATAAACTAACTGCCTGAGATTTCTCCTTTAACAAAAGAAGCAACGACTTCTGCAAATCCTCAACGAGCCTCATTTTAACGCACAAGCGTTACATGCACCGTTCTGTCGTAGCACTATGACTTTCTTCTCAAAACGTCGTGACTTTTTTTTTCTCGTAATATCATATATTACGACTCCGCCGCAGCTATTCTTCTGAATTGTTTTGTATGAATTCCAACACAATTCCTGTCACTTGTTAAATTCCTACAAACCCAGTATGAGATTGGATCAAAACCCTACAATATATGTATTTTGTTTGAGATCTTACTATAGCGACTATAGAGTATAGACGGATTATGACGGCATTTCACTAGAGTAAGTGCTGAAGCAGTCAGAGATCTCTTAATAGTTCGTGGCTCACAACGTATTTGTGAGTTTATCAAGAGGAAGCCGGGGAGAGAGTGATAGAGAGAGGAACAGTGGGATCCGATTCCTCCGCTCGAGTGCTTCTCTGTGGCAGTAGGGCCGATTAGGGCCCCATGGAGGGAATGCAGCGAAGGGACTGACTTCAAATAAAACCCCCTCTTTTGCTCGGCCTGAATAAAACCTAACTACCCCACCACCCTCTCTCTCTCTCTCTCTCTCTCTCTCTCTCACTCTCTCAAACATCCCTCTCTCGCTAATCTTTAGCTCCACTTCCAGTATTTTGAAGATTTCTTCCTTCCAGCAGTGACTGGCGGACGCAGAAACAAATTCCTCTCACTTTGTTGATTAAACAGAAAATGCTTATCGTCCTTCAACGAGGCGTCTTTTTTTTTTTTTTTTAAATTAAAACTAAGACACTACGAGTGCGCAATTAACAGCCCGTGATTAAGGAGCGCCTCTGAAGTGTGCCGAGCCAGCCTTCGTTTCGGTTATGAGCATGTGGCTTTCTGATCTCTAAATTAGTGAGCTCTTGTAATATTTGCTTTGTGGCAGATTCAGTGGGTTAAGAGCAGCCTGTGGAGACGCGTGATTGATGTACGGGACGAAAACACGGGCGTATTAAAAGCGTAATGGTCTATCAGGAAATGCAAATAGCACCTTCATGTTAACAAGTTAGCACGGGCGTTAGCAAGGGCGCGTTTAATGTAGAGGGGGGGAAAAAAAATCCACTCTGCTCTGGCCTGATTAGTTCATTTGAATTTGAGAGTTTAATTAAGTGCCTCTAATAACTGACATGTAACATTTAACCATTTGATATTTCATTTTCTAATCGAATCAAGTGGCCGAAAATAGTGCGCTATCCCAGAGGGTGAAAAAACCCACACCTTTATTTAAGTAAGTGATGCAAATTGTATTTAATGACTAATGTGCTCTTTGAGAGAAGAAACGCAGAACGCTTGTTCAGTTTTAATTAGTATTGATTTTCATCACAGTGTGCACGAGCCAACTCGCGCCGAAACATTTTGTTAGTATACAGCGGTTGATTTTTGACTGCGTAGTACTTCAGTCTCTCTAACTGAGAAGAATTATGATGTGTATATATTTATATGTATATATATATGAATGGAAGCCAATGAGGTCTTCTGCTGTTTGACATTTTGATTCTGAGTTGCTTTTCTGCTCACCATGGTTGTACAGAGTGGTTATTTGAGTTACCATAAGCCTTCCTGTCTGCTCGAACCACTCCGGCCGTTCTCCTCTGGCCTCTCTCATCAACAAGACGCTCGTTCATCAGAACTGTCAGAACTGGAACTGAATTCTGTATGAGTATGAATCTCCAGAACCTGTGGTGAAAAACAAGCGTTATATTTCAAGTGTAAAGTATGTAAATACGCTCAAAACATCTTTCCACCAAATTTGAAGCAGCTTCTGATTTATATTATAAGATACTATAACCTGTGCATCTGAGTTCATTTAACTTTTCGTCTTTATTAGCCTGTGAACACGATTAAAAGCAGTAGCCGTTCTGACTGAGGCATAAGATTCAGATTCCAAAAGCAGCCTGATCTCACGAGAAATTAGCACGGATTTGAGCAAATGAGGTAGATGCGGCTGGATTCGCTTTCATTTTATACAAAGGCATTTGTAAGGAAGGACTTTTTGGGTCTTTTTTCGCTGACTCGAGTCATTTGAATTCATTCAATTAAATTCACGGACTCAAATGAATTGCGAATCACAGCAACGGCTAAAAATATTCAGTCACTCACGGAGCACGGATCTGATTCGTCATACACATACGGGGGCGCGTCAGATAAAAACCTTAAACGTGTGAATTACAACTGAACAGAACTTTTTTCTAGAGGAATCCAGATACTCGTTAAATGCTGGAACACATGAATTGAATGAAGTATGTTAAAATGATATAGATTTGTTACACCTATTTGCAAACAAACAATACAACATAAAATAAATTAAGGGTTTTCATTTGACTCACACTCATAATTACAAATACATGAACTACATGAAAGAATCGCCTTCTTTCTTCTACCACTTACTATCTGGCAAAGCTGGACTACTAGCTTGGCCTGTGTTTTATTTGGTGGCTAATCTCAACCAGGTAAAGGAGGCATCGGGTACCAAATATGTACATCCACCTTTAAGAGAGTTCTACATCGCCATGGCCTGAAAGACTGCCACACAAGGAAGGAGCCTCTACTCCAAGGCTGGCATAAAAAAGCCAGACTGAAGTTTACGGATGATTACCAAGACGAAGACCTAGCTTTTTGGCCATAATAATCATCATTATATATGGAGGAAAAATGGTGAGGATTTAATTCCAAAGAACACCATCTTAACTGTGAAGCATGGGGGTGGCGGCATCGTGTCGTGGGGGTGTCTTGCTGGAAAAAGACACTGGTGCACTTCAGAAAATGGACAGCATCATGAGGAAGGAAGATTGTCTAGAAATACTGAAGCAAAACCTCAAGACATTAGCAAGAATGTTATGATAACTCTGAGCCTAAGAATACCTCCAAAGTTGTAAAAAAATGGCTTAAAGACAACAAAGTGAAAGTATTGGAGTGGCCATCGCAAAGCTCCGACCTGAGTCCCACAGAAAAATCGTGGACTGAAGTGGAACAAGGAAGCCTACAAACCTGACCGAGTTGCACCAGTTCTGTCAGGAGGAAGTTCTGGCAAAGTATTATGAGAAAGTTTCTCATTCAAATTCAAATTCAAGTTCAAACAAATGCTAACAATGTAAATGTAAATATGTAAATTTCTTGACCCACTGAAAATCTGAAAAGCTGAACTAAGTCTGTCTTAGCTTTTATTTTGAGATTACCTATAATGGAAATGAAGAAGCAACCATAACTGACTTAACAAGTGAAACATATGGTAACATGAAATGCGTGCATTTATAATGCGAGGAAAAATTGAGTTTGAACATCTTTAGCCTGTAAAGTTTAACTGTAAGGTTTGGGATCGACTTTACACCCTGACTTACAGCCGGACTTAGGTTCAGCTGGTGCACCTGGCTGCAGGTTCATACACACAATTTCAAATACAATTCCTGGATCTTTAAAGAAACACTTACATGTAAACATACGTAAAAAATCACAGAAACTGAGTTGTGTATATTTTGTCTCCCGTGTTTATATTTTGCGTTTTGTAATTGCGAAGCCCGTCGACAGAAACTGAGCGAAAGAAAAGATTCAGTGACTGATACTCATTCATTCAGCTTAGTGATTCGTTCAAAAAAAGACTTGAATCGAATGTTTGATACAAAGACAAACTTCTAAACTTAACCCTAACCTTAACCATCGTAATATCTGAGAAAAAAAAAATCCTACTGAGCGTTTGTTGGATTTCAGAACTGATTTAAAGTGTCACACACTGCGTCAGCGTAAGCCCACGCGTTCCCACCTGGTCGAGCGGAGTGAGAGAATTAAACACAACCATCTGCAGAACGTGGCAGAAATTCAGACAGGGATTTTCAGTTAGCAAGTTTATAGTGAAATAAACAAGGGAATGGTCTTAAGTTGTGTGTCCTTGAGTACTTGTGTATGTAGACGTGTGCGTGAAATGAATGCGGGCCGTTACTTTGGGGTTTAAAACAGAATGTCACTCGTAGCAGCAGGCATGTGGCTTTGCTTAGAGTCCATGTTCTCTCCAATTAGAGAGCGAAGAGAAAGGGAGAGACTGAGGCAGACGAGACGGCCAAACACACAACGCGGAAAAGAAACTAGAAGCAGCGTGCTGGCACGTGCGTGCTGTGTGCACGTGAATGGATGTTTATGAACGTGAAACAGACCACACAAAAATTTGTTCATTTGTGTTAAAGGCTATGACGATGTCCTTACAAAGATATCGGACAGTTTTGAATTAGTGGGGACACTTTGTAGGCACCCACAAAAACAAACGAACAAAAATAAAGAAAGAAACAAACAAAAATGTAAAAAATAAAAATTTTCGTTTTTGTACGCTGAGGTTAAGTTCAGATTTAGGCGTAACGTAGAATGAATTCACTGCATTAATAATCGCGTGTGTGTGTGCGCGCACGTGTGTGTGTGTGTGTGTGTGCTGTGAGGTGCGTAGGGGTCATGTCACATATCCGTGCTCATATAATGAAAGTCTTGGTTACTGTCATGTTCTTGTTGTTGGGTCCCTAGCGCTCCGTCCCCCCCCCCCTTCCTTTCGCTCTCTGTCCATCTTCTCCTGTCAGTCCCCATTCACCCGTCTCTCTCCATCTGCTTCTCCCGTCCTCCCTCTCTCAGCTGCGATATCAGGCTTTCTGCAAGGGGGTTGGAGAAAAAGAAACAACCTCCTCCTGCACGTGATTTCAGACGCGGGACTAAAAGCATTTCTCGTCCTCAGTGAACTAATGCTGTTAATGTCTGTCATCTTCTCCGCTTTAACTCCTTCTCTCTCTCTCTCTCTCTCTCTCCCTCCTTTCACTCTCTTTCTCTTTGTTTATTTCTACATTGATTTTCCCTGACATGTTTAGCACTGAGATAACAGTCCCATATCCACAACACTTCATTGTCCGTGCTGTAATACAGGAAGATGGACATATACACAAACAGACGCTTTTTTTTTTTTTTTTTTGTTCCTTCTCCTGTTCGAGACCAGCGTTGGGTTTCGTTTATCGAGTTACAGCTTGAGAGTGAATTATGGCCTGTTGATTTCCGAGGAAAACCTCCTGATATAGTTTTATGGAAGGTGTGTGTGTGTGTGTGTGTGTGTGTGTGTGTGTGAGTGAGAGTGTGTGTGTGTGTGTGTGTGTGTGTGTGTAAAACCAAAGGGCCTCAACAGGAATGAACAGTCTGTTTTTGGAGAGAAGTACAGTCATACACACACACATACACACACACACACTCTCACTCACACACACACACACACACACACACACACATGCATGCTGCATTGGATGAGGTTTTAATTTAGGTTTATGGGGAGTCAGACTCATCTGGCAGAGAGACAGCGAGACCGAATGGAAACCCACAGTCATCTGGAACTGTAAATGAGGAATGTCACAAAAAACCTGTAGAGAACACAAGTGTGTGTGTGTGTGTGTGTGTGTGTGTGTGTGTGGGTGTGTGACAATGAACAACCATTATTTAATTTCTAATTGACGCACATTTGAAGTGATGAGATGGTTATTATTTAAGTGTTATGTCACAGCACTCTTGAATTCTTGCTTCTGATTGGTCGCCGCTTTATACGTTATCGTTTCTATGGTAACAGCTCAACAGCACAGGGACTTGTAATCTTGAAACTGTAATCTTAAACTAATAATAAATAGATTAAAAGCACATAATTTGGTGAAGTTTTGTGTAAGCAGATGTTTATTTACCATTTTGTGCGTTTTTTTAAAAAATATTTTTAGTTTGAACATAAAATTTGTGTTTGACTTTTGATTTTTTTCATAATGTTTTTATAATTTCCTGATCTACAGAGCCAAAACAACAGAAACATACCTACAAACTGTACGTACATTATTGTTGTGCACTTTGAGAAATGTGTTAAATCAGATTTTTACATTTTGTCATGTGAATTTTTCAACCTAAATGAATTCTCTTAATGAATTCCCTCCTGGGTTTTTTTTCACGTAGGCTAACTTTAAGTGAAACTTTTGTAATAAATGTCAAAAACCGTTACTTAAAGCATGCTATTTTTCAGTTTGTAAAATGTATGAACACCTTTAATATTTTTTGGTATTTTTATTATTACAATTTGTAGTATTTTTGTAGTATATTTAATTTCACATGACCATAAAGACCTGGTTGGGAAGCTTTGTGTTAAAGATCTGGACATGGTTCGATGAGAAATGCGACATTTTGAACTGAGTTGCATTGTCGAATTTTGTGTTTGCAGCAAATTGTCAGTCTCGTTGACTTCCTAATAATCTACGCTGGTTAAACCACTTAAAAAAAAAAAAAAAACATCACTCGTTTTCTAATCAAATAATTAAAACCCAGACAATTAAAACAACACCAAAAACCCAAAGGGGACGGAGAACGAGAGGGAGGGAGTGGCCGAGCAGAACGAGTCACCCCTGGAGTTCTTGCTCTATTGTACCACGTAAACAATGCCAGTTTTGATAACCTTTGACCCCCTGAGTGTAGCGCTGAATGGAGGGGACGCACCCCATCGGCAGCTGCTTCTTAAGGAACAGAAGAGTGAGAGAATAGGGGAAGGAGCAGAGGGAGATGGGGAGTAAAAGAGAGAAAGACATTAATTAAAGTGCTAATTAAATGAAGCTTAGAGCCTCGAGGCTGCTTTAACAGACCAGGCCACATCACATCACGCCACACTCAACAACGGCCAGGGGGACGACCGTGAATGCTGCGTTCGAAAAAAAACACCTATCTCGTAATTCCTACTCGGGAACCCGAGATGGTCTCCTCAACCTCAAGTTCAGCAAGTGACGTCAAATCAACATGGCTGCTCACAGCATCAGGAGTAAACAAAGCAGCACCTCTTACTGTAAATGGATTTTACAGTATATACAACTATCCGCTTTAGATCAGTCAACATATACATGTATTACACGCTTGTTAAATCTATAACACCGACTATACAGGTCGCTGTTTTGAGGAGGAAAATATGCTATCACTCATCACAGGTAGCTGGCTAGCACGTTGCTAACAAACGACAAACATCCAAAGAAACGTCCTTGTTTTTTTTTTTATCCCACTTTGTAACTCAAATGCACAGAGATCGAAAACGATTACAGTTCCAAACTTCCCACTCCATCGAAATTCGTGAAGTGATTCATGACAAATATTCAGAACAGGTTATTAATTAGTAATTAATTTATTGATTAATTGATTGATTGATTGATTGATTGATTGGCTGCTTTAAATAAACAGTCAGAGAAAGATGAACGGATCTTCAATTAGCACACAATCTCACACAAAAATGTGTAACAAGTCATAAATGATATATGTTTGATGTACAAGTTGAGGGCTGAATGTAATAAATAAATAAATAAATAAATAAACTTGTTGGATTTTGCTGTGACTGAATTTTGATAAATAAAAATCATGTTTTGTCCAAACTTGATTGTTTTTTGTCAGTGATATACTTTGACATCTCTACTTTAAGAAAACAAAACTATATTTCACCAAAACAATGCGGAAAGCTTTTTATTTAGTCTACAGCTTGACCTTGCCTTGGTGTGTGTCTGCGAGGATCATGTTGTGTAAGAAACGCAGCAGTAAAAACAGAGAGTTTGACTAAAGATGTCTAAAAATCCTACTCGCTAAGTCTGATTTTTTTTTTTTTTTTTTTTTCCTTCAAAATTTGATCCCGCTGTTGGTTACAAACCAAAACAAGATTGAATAAAATAAAAATTCAATTTGTAACTGATTGAAAAAAATGCCTGTGATGCTCCTGACCTGTCACATCATCATCAAAACAGAGAAGAGCAAACACACACACACACACACACACACACACACACACTGTACGGACGACAACGGACAAAATTTAAAGACAAAATTAATAACAAGAAATTTGGCAACAGAACAAAACTGATTGAATTCATATAAACTTGATTTTATTGGCTCAGGATGTTATGAAGTTATATGTGTATATGTATATTACACAAATGAGTTACCTGTTGGATTTGTCAAGCCAGTGTGTGTGTGTGTGTGTGTGTGTGTGTGTGTGTGTGTGTGTGTGTGTGTGTGTGGTGGAGAGATTTGGCCAGCCGTCAGTGACCCTTCAACATGGTCTGAGTCATTTGGACACAAATATCATTAAACCTCCATTTAGGCCTCAAAATCCCCTGGGAAATGTAGTTCCTATCTCCTGGGCCAAATCTGCTCGGTGTGTGTGAGTGGGAGTTTGTGCATATGTGTGTGTTTGTGTGTGTGTGTGTGTGTGTGTGTGTGTGTGTGGACCTTTCGTGGAATGAGATGGATAAAAGAGTGGATTAAAGATGAAGTGTCTACACAATGTTGGTTTAGATCATGTGCGCGTGCACGTGCATGTGCTCGTGTGTGTGTGTGTGTGTGTGTGTGTGTAGTTCCCTCTCTATATTCAGGACAGTGACAGAGGGCAGGGGCGAATGAGGAATGAAATACGTACCTGCACATGCTGTGTGTTGGTATCCGTGTGTGTGTGTGTGTGTGTGTGTGTGTGTGAGAAACAGAGAGAGAGAGAAAGAGAGACATTGTGTGATTGTGTGTGTGTCAGATGCCACAGCTGGAGCTCCAGGGCCATTTGTCAGACAGGGGGTTTGATTATGAGCCGCTGGCAGGGCTGTGTGATCAGAGCTGACCCTTCATTATGTCTGCCAGACTCAGGTGTCACCACCGCCAGCCCCTAACTGTCTGTGTGACAGCACGACACACTCGTCCCATCGCTCTTCTGCTGTCTCCTCCAGCACTCTGCGCGCGCGCGCGTGTGTGTGTGTGTGTGTGTGTGTGTGTGCTGTTGGATAGTATATATATTAGGGGTGTAAAGCAATGCCGTTATCTGTATCTGGTTAGTGTGCAAAATATTCATATCTGTTTCCATATTTGGATTTAAAACAGAAGTGGGCGTGGTCTATACCAGAAGTGAGATTTTTTTTTATTATTAATTAATTCATTACATTTTTTTCCCCAGGATGTGAACCCCATTACTATTCCCTGCAAACACTGGAAAACTAGAAGAAGAAGAAGAAGAAGAAGAAGAAGAAGAAAAAAAAAGTCTTACTTATTATTATTATTATTATTATTGTTGTTTTATTATAACTTTATTCATCTCCTTTATTTAATATTCAAGAAGAAAGAGACATCTACCTTTTTCCAAACGTTTCGGGCTCATTCCAAGGCTTTGTGTGTGGTTTTTGAGCTGTAGTTGTTCTGGTGGGAATTTTCTGAGACCTGGCAACCCACTGCCACAAGCTTTAACTACAGTTTTAAATCACTTAATAATGTATTCGTCTTTGCTTACACCTCTTGAATGATGTCATTCCGAAGATGTTTACAACATTATTGTGTGTAGTTCTTTCTTCTTGCACGTCGTAACTTAATTGTTGCCATAGAAACAACTAGCTAACTAACCACAAAGGAAAACTCCATCCTGAAACGTATGAAATATATTTATATTGAAATATTTGTAGTGTTTAGGGACTCTGGGGCTAATTTGTTAATGGTTGGTGCTGTATTTTTGTTATTCCTGATGTCACAGTGAGACGACAGTGTCGTTGCTAGCGCAGTTACAATGGTGTTTAACAGGAGGGGTAAAAAATTCAACTATTTTCTCACGCACTACTTTCCAGCGACGTTCACTATCATATTAATGAGAAATCCAAGGTAGAAGTAATGCAGACTTCAGACTTTGGACTCAGAGATCCAGAATGCAATGCGGCTGTACAACGCTGAGACTCGACTCGGCTAGTTAGCGATCTACGAGATGACGAGCGCAATGACACTGACAGGAATGTTAGCATGAAAGATAAGCTTCGGAAGCCGATCTGTTTGATGAGGAGGTGAGAGAGCTGGATGGACTAAAGCACTAAAGCGCCGCTGCATCGTTCTCTTTGACCACAGGATTGACGAAGCCATACGTAGATGAACAAATGAAATCTTGAAGATTGAGGCTCATGTGTTAATTGTGACTATGAATGTGCAAGTGGTTCAGGGTGGATTTGTTTCTTACTTGGAGATCTCTCCAGCATCATTTCATCAGCATTCCGCCAGCATTCCTTGTGTTTTTTTTTCCCCATTACTACTCAGGTGCCTATCAATTTTCATGTCTTTAACGTGGCAGGCGCATTATGTGGTCACAGCATATGGTTCAACCTCATTGTCTGTCAATAGCCAGTCATTTTTCAATTAGTCCTTATTAGTAGGCATGGCTCTGGAAATGCCTCCCCTTGTATTTAACCTCCGTGGCCTGCCGGGACAGAGTGTGTGTGTGTGTGCATGTGCGTGCATGTGTGTGTGTGTGTGTGTGTGTATGATTAGTGAGGGGAGAGCACAGAGGTGACAGAATCCCTCTTCAAATATTTTGTCTTCATTTTACGGCAGCGGGACATAATTATAGAGCAGTGCTTCGTTATTGTCCCACTCATGTTTAATGCATTGTGTTCATTTAAGGCTTTATTAACTGCACTCTGAGTGTGTGTGTGTGTGTGTGTGTGTGTGTGTATGTGTGTGTGAGAGAGAGAGAGAGAGAGAGAGAGAGAGAGAGAGAGACTATGATAGAGTGACTGAGTTCAACAGACACCAATAGATAATGAATGGATAATATGCATATATGTTTATTTATGCATATTAGTGCTGTTAATTGGTCTTGGGGACTCAGAGCTAAATGGGGTATTAGTTTAAAAAGAAGGGGCAAATGCAAGAGTGGTGGATTCTGGGTAAAGGGTATTAGTTTGCCATGCCGTAGTAACATCAGACTCCCGTGCGTCTCACATTGAGACTGATGAGCTCAATCAGAAAGTGCATATTTCAGAATGGAGATAGATGGCAGAACAGAGCGAGAGAGAGAGAGAGAGAGAGAGAGAGAGAGAGAGACACTAAGATAGAGATCTGAGGGAAAAACCGTGAACAAGAAAGCTAGAACAAGCAAAAAAACAAGGACAAAGAGGACAGAATAGAAAAACAGATGAAAAATAAGAAAGAAAGAGAGAGGTGTCAGAGAGAGGGAGAGGTAGGTATGGAGCGTAGTTTTTTACCCCCAACCAACACACCCCCTACCCCACACCCCACACCCCACACCTCATCCCCATCCTTCGCTATAGCATATGTCACAGGCCGTTCCTCTGGGGTGAATAAAAGCTAATAGGCTAACGCTAGCGGCGCTGCTGAGTGATGATGCTGATGGATGGTGCGTGTCAACAGCAGCTCTTTGATAAGACTCCATAAATATTTTATCAAGCGTAATGGAAATTGTCAAATCAATCTAATTGTGTCATACATTACTGGGACATCAAAATTAAACAAAGCACATATGCTATCATTTTGGCTTTACGGTTCGGGCAGACGGCGGACGGCGGCTCAGGGGGCCCGCGTGAGGCCTCGGGGCTGGCAGTGCTGACGCTGGAAATATGTCTCCCATACGGCCGTGCCCACACACTCCATCACACGGATCAATTTCTCAAATGTGGACAAGTGTGTGCTGTAATCATGATATGGCAGCCAGTAACTGCCTGGATGTTCGTGTGTGTGTGTGTGTGTGTGTGTGTGTGTGTGTGTCCAACTACACATGGTAAATCAGCGTGGTTAGCAAATGCTAGTATGTAGTAAATGTTCAGGTGTAACATATTATATATTATAGTATAATAATATAATACAGTGACCTGCATGCATTTTAAGCTTTCTGTGCATTCTGTTGTGCTGTAGTTTAAAATTTTAAATTATACAGTATAGCTGACATTATGGACATCATACATTGCGAAGCCGTAATACACAAACGGCTTAAAATAAAAAGTAAACATTGGATTGAAAACACAACACAGCCAGTCAGATCTCAGTCCTAACGTGGCTAGTTAAACCCTGAGATAAGTCTCATCCCGCTAATACTACTGGAACAGTATAAAGGAATGAAATCAGTGTTTCTCACCGATTAGCAAAAACTAACAGTGGAGCTGATCAGCTATTTCTAATGATCTCTAGACTTTCTCCATCAGCGGCAAATCCAAAGCCTGAAATCCTTTTCATTCCCTAAAGTGCCATAAAACTCTTCCCTGAATGCCGAGAAGACCCTGCAGGTCCATAGCATCATGTTGTGTAGTACAGTACAGTTTGGCATGTCATGGAATATTATAGTACTGTGCATAATATGGTATATTATAGCATGGCATGGTATAGTATAATATAATATAATGTGGTAAAGTATGGCATGATATAGTATAGTCCAGAATATCACAGTATGGTCTAGTCTAATATGGTATAGTATGGTATAGTATATTACAGTATGGTATAGTAAGGTATAGTATGGTATGGTATATTATGGTATAGTCTAATATGGTATATTACAGTATGGTATAGTATGGTATAGTATATTACAGTATGGTATATTATGGTATAGTAAGGTATAGTCTAATATGGTATGGTATAGTATATTACGGTATGGTATATTATGGTATGGTATATTACGGTATGGTGTATTATGGTATAGTATATTACGGTATGGTATATTATGGTATAGTATATTACGGTATGGTATATTATGGTATAGTATA
>CM075016.1:979487-984487 GCA_037576675.1 Pangasius sanitwongsei | reverse complement strand
ACAAATACAAATCAGATATTTTGACCTTGTGGGGACATTTGACTGGACCCCAAAAAACTGCTTTTATTTTTTTTACAAAAAAAAAATATTTTGGTTACTGATGTTAAAATTATGGTTGGATTTATGTGTGGCGTAGCATTAATTAGCTGCATTAATAACTGTGTCAATGAAAGGTCCTCATAAGGATAGTGTGTTTGTGTGGGTGTGGGGTGGACAATTTCATTTATCTCGATTAAAGCTGATGAAACTGGCTGTTGTTGATATATACCATAAAATTAATTCTTCTAATTGTCTAATGTTCCTGTAAGCCTTGACTTAGTCCTAAGAAAACAGCTGGCTGTACATCCTGGATTCCTACTGTACCATTTAAAAAAAATTGCTAAGACCCAGTCAACCTTTACTAATCCCTGATGGCTAGAACTGACCAAACCCTGATCGCTATCAGCAATATAACACTGAAACCGCTGCTCGTCTTTCGAGCGTGAACCCCACCTTCACTTTGGTCCGCACTGTTTTCCTTTACAGACGTTTACCTTCTGCCGAAACTAATATGTTTATTGCACAAAATTGAACAGCCACTACTGCACATGATGAGGGGATTGGGTTTTTCCCTTCGCAATTTTAAGAGGCGGAATGAAGTAGAGAGAAGTGGGAGCCAGTGAAAGGCGGATTGGGTTACCCTTAAAAGCCTTGGCGACTGTGGCGGACTTTCGCTCTCGGGCTGAATGATGTTTAAACAGCATAGCTGAGGTTAACATTATGGTTTCATATGTTTAACAGAGCCTCGGTTTAGAGTAAGAGTGCCTGACCTGCTCTCAGCTGTTGCTGGAAAGCTAGGCTTTTGTGTGTGTGTGTGTGTGTGTGTGTGTGTGTGTGTGTGTGTGTGTGTAGGCTAACTGCCCTGCTGTGACACTGGAATGTACGGAGACAGGAGGATGTGCCCACTCCTCATTAGCACTCACCACTACCTGTCACATCCTGTTAGCCACAGCGTACTAGCCACAGCATGCTAGCTCCACTCTGGCCTACGCGCAGTAGGCTAGCTCCAAGTGTGTTAAGCTGGTGTAGACTGTACGATTAGTACTTGTCACACTGTACAAGATGATCCCAATAAAATCTCGGTTGAATTCTATAATAGCCTGTGTTATAACGTGTCTTCTGCATGCCTGCGTTCTGCATTACACCATCAGTAAGCACGATAGAGGGTCACGTAAACAAAAACATCTGTCCATTAGCATGATTTGTTTACATTTCAGCATTGCCACTATGGTGTCGCATGAGATTCGTGTAATCCTAAGCTGTTCTCCCATTGGTGGTTTTTAGACAAGCTCTGTCGTAACGCTCGCACTCGCAGATTACTGAAAATTTCTGATACTGCCAGAACTTTTTCGTCAGCTGTCTTTAGTCACACTGAGACAGCGAAATTAGCTTTAGCTAGTGTAAGAATAATTGATTAGCCTTCGTTGATGCTAGTATATAACTTCTGGTCAAGCTAATGAGATGTACAGATGTTCATCTGGCAGTTTTGCAATGGCTCTGATCTCTTGGTGACTAGATAACAGTCAGGAGTCAGGACAGTAATCACAGGAGCTCCAGTGGGGACAGTAACTCAAACACAGTAACAAAACACTCTCATCAGCCACGTGCTACTCTTCCTTTCCAAACCAAGGAAAGGGTTACAGGTCACAGACAATGTCCTCTTTTCTCCATTCTCAATTAACCTCGCTGGCTGAAACGTCCGCTGTTTTTGCTCTCAGGCCCCATCACTAGGGATGGATGGAAAATGTTTTAAAAAAAGGAAGTATGAGTGTTGGGAGCCACACAATGCAGACAACACTCGAGGCAATTCAATCTTCCCGCTGGGAATTCCCATTTGGCTCTGGCTCCTTAGGAGGTGTCTGACAGGGTGTACCAAAAGGACGCAATCAACAGGCCCATTCTCGGCTAGTCGCTCACACTGTTATTGCAGACACTAACCACTTTCCTCTTCCCTGTGTTTGTTTAACTGGTGGTCAAATACCTTTGTTTGGAGCTATGTATATTTTCCCATATGTGGCCACACTGAGTTAGCACTTAGCACTCTTGAACAAACTGTAGCTCTTGCCAAGTTGGCAGAGATACAAGTGTATGTGGGTGGGTTGTCTGCATGGCCCTAATCCAGAGGCCTATCTCCTAACGAATATAATCCTTATCACCTTTTGTTTCTTTACACGTGTTTTTAACTTGCACTCACCAAGCCGACAGGCATCTTTGACCCAGTGTCCCAAACCCAGCAATCCTGGAGGCATAATTGTTAAAAATGATCTCATCCTCTACAGGTGATGAAGGTGACTTCCCACTTTTCCCCTCTGATGTCCTGGAGGAAGCCGGGAGAGCGTCCGATGGAGACCCCGTCCCATTAATCACCTCTAACAGCATCCACTCATTGAGTGTATTATGTGAAAGAAGCTCCCCAGTGGACTCTTCTTGCTTCAGCACCTCCTTC
The DNA here is from genome assembly GCA_037576675.1 of Pangasius sanitwongsei. NCBI lineage: Eukaryota > Metazoa > Chordata > Actinopteri > Siluriformes > Pangasiidae > Pangasius > Pangasius sanitwongsei. The sequence continues at coordinate 982,002 of CM075016.1, read as the reverse complement.
CACACACCTGCGTACCTGGATGATGAGGAGGCAGCGCCGTCTTTGCCCCCAGACTTCGATCTGCGTAGGTCGAGCGTTTCAGCTGGCAGCCTGGGCATCTGGAGCAAGAGGAGCCTGGAGGTCGGAGAGGAGTTTGGACCCTTTGAGGGAAGTCATCGTCGACCTGGCTGTGAGGTAGGAGTGAATATTAGATCTGAAGAAAGCATTCACCGATCTCACAATTGCACATGTTTAAGAAAAGTTAGGGGTTGGTGTTTGTGGTACCAGCTTTTCTTACTCCATTTATATGAATTTCCAATGGAAATTGCTCTTGGTTGTTAGAATTCCTATAAATTTTACATGAGATCAAGTAGCTTCACTACACTACACTCATTAAAGAGACAAAGGCTTCTGTGTCCCTGGCAATAAAAGAGTTTACAAGGTTTCTTAATACATCAGATCCCGAATAATGTGGTTACTTCTTCCATCAGTTATGCAATCCCTTTAGGTAATTAGCATAATTCCATCAGTCACATTTACAGGAAAGTTTATTGGACAATTATGAGACCAATTAGATGGCATAGTTCAGTTCACCCGCCTCACTAATGTCTCACAAAATTCCTTTACTGCTGTTCAGAAGGTTATAATCAACTCAGATTGAGGTTCTCACAAATCACTAAAGTGTAAGATGATATTTTGTGTCAAATCAGCAATGATGAGACGTCCTGCTACTAAGTACTCATAGTACATTTGTCCTGGTAATTGTATTGGAACACTTGTAAAGGTCTAAAATTAGTTAATGGCTAAAAGTAAGACATCAATTTGAAGTGGTTGTTTTGTTTCCTAGTATCATTTTGCTCCCATTTTTTTCTCCTCAATTCCCACCCACCAGCCAGCTCACCCCATCATATGACAGCTACCCACAGGGAGTGGGAAGGCTAACACGTACTTTCTCCGCAGCCAACCCAATTTTTTGCTCATGCAATGTCACAGGACAGCGTAACACACTCAGAGGAAAGCGCTATCTACCCTCTTCCACATACCTGTGCCCATAGACACCCATGATTGATTAGTGTTGCTGTGATTGACAGGGGAGAGGTAGTATACCATCCCACCCAGACAGCACGGCCAATTTTCCTCCCTTGGCTCCCAGCCACAGATGGCTTTGGCATCATTGGGATTCTAACTCGCGATATCCGGATGCTAGGACAAATGCTTTTCTGTTGCGCCACTCGGGAGCCCCGATGTTATCATTTTTGACAGATCAGTTTTGAGCTTGAAGTGAAGAAATACTACATAATTCTTATTTGACACTTATCTGTCCATTAAACATTCTGTTTTCATCATATATTTTTAAAATTTTGAATCAAGCTATATCATCAAATCACTAATCAAACCAAAGAGGATAAATTCAGTAAAAATGTATGAAAGTCTTTGAAAAATCTTTCCTTTCTTGATGAGCTGCATGTGATTGGCTGCAGAGGATCTGCTCCAGAAAGTCACTAAATGCTCAGTTCGCTCCACTGAAATACTTTGCTGTGTCCGCCATTTTGACGACTCCTGTCCTAGACTATATGTCGCTCTCGGCAGTATTTTTCTTGTTTAGAAGCTTTAGCCGTATCTATAAGAAGGAAGCAGATGAACTCGTAATCATTCCCTTATTTTTAACCAGCATCATAAAGGTATTCCCTCTGCTTCTATAGTGCTCAACCTCATTTCATTCCCATTGCGTTTATTTCCTTCTGTCCATCTATTGGCTGCGTGTTGTCATGGTGTCTGTGTGTAAACCGGTCCTGGTGATGTCATGACGCGCAGACCAGCTCGATTAAAATCCGAGCTCGTAAATCCATCCTTTAACCACGTTAAAGTATCACCACCCCCCTCGGCCTCCACCAGGTCCGCCGCCGCCTATCAGACACCAGTCAGTGTCCGCTCTTAATCAAAGCCAGGGTCACAAGACAAGGTGAAAGGTCGAGAGCGGTCTTGGGCAGGGTCAACGTAGGCTAATTTGGCCTGGCCTGAAGGGTCGCTGCAGGGGTATCAGGCTAATTGAAGTTTCAAATCGTCTCTGTGTGAATTGTAAGGAGAAAATCATTATCCCAACAGACAGCAACAGACAATACGCTGCGACGTGACGCTGCCGGGAAAACTTTTAGCATCATGTCAGTGACGCCTCATTGGTATGATATTTTAATGCAAGGTGATTTCTTTGTACAACTGAAATATATCAACATGTTTACCTAACTTATTGAAAAGCATGACGTTTAACGACATTCTGAAAAGTTTCTAACAATGGTTTCGTTTCCTTTTGTTTAATTCTCTGATTAAATCATTGCGGTGAACTTGTGCTTGTTGAAGAGGTGTTTCTCTTTTCGTGAGAAAGTGGTTGTTTTTACACCCCTCTTTTAAGTGCTGTATTATTTTCTATAGTGTTTTCCTACTGAAGTCATTTATACAATGAGTGTTTTTTTTTTTTTTCCTTCCAAGTGATAAATCTGAACCAAGCAGAAATCCTGCGTAGGCAAACATCGGAGTT
>CM075016.1:964487-971987 GCA_037576675.1 Pangasius sanitwongsei | reverse complement strand
AAAAGCGCGAGAGTCTAGCGAGAGTAAACTTCTCACCACCGCCATCGTTTAACCAAGGCATAGCTGGAGAAGTGAATAGTGTGCAGGAAGAATCACATCGAAAAAAACACACTGATGAAACACGTTTGCTGCTTACGAGCCTCTACTGTAGAGCAAGACACGCCCCTGCGGGCGGGACATATACGCTGTTGAGCATTTATTAATTGGATGATCACATAAGGATATGAGTCATCAAAAATAGTTCATAGTTTCGACAGAAGTGACTCAGTATCAAATTAAAACGGGTTAAAATCTCTAAAAAGTTTTTTTTCCTACATATTCTATAGCAGTGTTAATAGGACACGTGCCAAAAGCTCTTGAATTTCGGGCCACTTTAAAAAGGGATGCAGTTACTGAGACACACAAACACCCCCTCACACACAAAGACACACACACACACACACCACAGGTTGTCTCCCTCTTGTCTGTCACGTCTGCATCGATCCATCATGCGGGATTTGCCGGCACTTTCCGCAGCAGCCATGTTGGGCTCAGCGTTGTGTTTGAGCTGATGGAGCCGGGCAGGGAGAGCCTTCTGAAGTCTTAACACATTAGCATCTTGCTAGGTTGCTCAATCACACACACACACACACACACACTTTCTTACACAAAGCTCTTGTCAGGGTTCTAGCCACCTTCCAGGAGAAAGAAAGAAAGTAAGAAAGAAAGAAAGAAAGAAAGAAGGAAAGAAAGAAAGAAAATGATGTGTGTAAACATATTGTGTGTGCGTGTGTGAGAGAGAGAGAGAGAGAGAGAGAGAGACAGAGCTCCAGGGCTTCCCCCTGAAAAGCGGGCCAGAGCACATCCATCTTCTCTCGTCTTCTGATTGTTCTCTCCCTTTCTCTCCGTCTCTTTTTCCTCTCCTCCGTGGCGACTCCCCTCTTCCCTCCCTCTCTCTCCTAACGACAGCCATTGTAGACTTTTTTTTTTTAGACTAGGCAGGGGAAGCCACGCCATTGGCCGGTGCTCTCGGACCCGGCTTGATTGACGCCGGGACTCCGGCCAGCTGCCACCCAGGACACACAACCATAAATCATCAGCACCAACTTCCTGTAAAGCTACGGCTGCCTGCGGGGGACAGAAAAAAAACCCTTTGTGGGTTTTTTTTTACTCAGGGGGTGAAGGTTTAGGAAGGTTTCTGATGGCTTGCCAGCCTGCGCCAGACACACAGACACTCAGGCCTATTAGAGATGAGCCAAGAACCGAGGGTGTGAGAGCAAACAAGAGAAAGAGGACTCACTCAAAAAGAGATGGAAACACAATCTTTTAAATAAATAAGTATTAGCATTTCAGGTGACGCTTCACAATACGGTTCCTTAATTAATGCTTAATTACTTACTAACTTACCAGTAATTAATCACGTTTTATTAATTAGTTCATTAATAATCATTAATCAATATAAAAAGAAAACCTACTATGTTGATTAACGATTTTGTAACTAACATTATTTTACCGATAAATATACGGACAAAATTGTCATGACTCGTCGTTCTATTTTGAATCACTGTGATATCTATGCATTAATGTATAGATGTGTTATGAAGCATTAATTACTGATACATTAACGTTACCTATTAGACTGTGATAAATCCTGATAAATGTCATTATACTTACTATTAAATAACTAATAACTAAAAAGTCGATTCATTTTTGTTAGCATTGCGGTAATAAGTAGCCCAATTTAGTTATTATACTTTCATTAGCATTGCTGTTTATTACGTTCAAGATTCAAATCATGGAGAACTTTAGTAAGTTAGCAAACATGTCGTCCTTCATTAAAGACCCATGACGTATCAAGGACAGTGTTGAACTACTACAGTAACCCCTGATTACTTACTGGTAAGTTAGTAAGTAGTTAAGCATGAATTCAGGAATTTCAATGAGTAACATTTTACAAACACGGTAAAGACTTTTTTTGGGAACTTGTTTACATTTGATCAAACATTTCAAATCTCTTAAAAGTTCAGTTTATTAAGAACATTGCATGTACAATGAAAAAAAAAAAAGCAATAATTCGTAGTAATTCATCGACATTTTTTAATTAAGGGCAGAATTTCCGCTTTAAAAAAGTAAAATATATAAGTTCAACAAAAAGATGGTAGGTTTATGTTAAAAATGTATTAAATAGAAATACATACATGTAGAAACTTATTTCATTGTAGTAACATGGACATTATATCAAAATGTAAAAGCTACGTAAGGCCATAATCACTTTTTAGAGTCTGGCTAGCTAATGTGAGAAATATTTAATGCTAAAGTTGCTAATGTGGCAGTTTATACTTTATAAAACCAGCAATTAGTTCTGTTTTATTTTTTATAAAATATGTTCATCCTGGATAAATGATGATTAGCTGGCCGATAGAATCTTATAAAACCCAGCTTATCTGTTAATCTTTTCCGATATTACACCAAAACGCAATAATAATAATAATAATAATAATAATGCAGGTGAATAAAGTATCTCTCAATGATTGCGTTTATGTTTTTAACTCGTTTTGGACCAAAATGTCAAACAGAACCTTAATAACACTAATTTCATGAAACTGATTTGAGAAAAAGAAATGGAATTGAACTGAATTGAGTCATGAGTTGCTTAGAAATTCCCATAAAACATAAAAACCTATTAATGCAGACTTTTAATGTGGACTTTTTTTTTTTTTTCTTTTTTTTTTTTTACCATCTCCAGCATTTCTACTAGTGAAGTACTGAAAAGTGCTCTTATTTTCTTCTATTTTCTCTTATTTTCTTTTTCAGGCCAAAATAACCCATTAAAATTTTTACTACATGTGGAACAGTGCTGAAATGTTTTTTTCCAACATGATACTTGTTGTGCTTGGCTCAGCGTCACTAATAAACCTTAAAAAAAAAGAAAAAGAAAAAGAAAAAAAAAGAAAGAAATATTTAAAGCTTTTTGTTTGGGGCATTTTAACCTGAAAAAAAAAAAAATCAGAAGAATCTTCAAGTCAAATCAAATCAAGTCAAGGTATGGGAGGGGTTTCTGAGACTTGATTTGCATAAATATGAATAATTAATTAATGTTTGATATTAGATAATAGGTATTTTTCACTTTTTTTAATCCTAAAACTATCAAATAATTAGTGAAGGTGATAAGAGCATGAAGGTTAAACACTTCAGCGTGACTCGGAGTCTGAAAGACATTTTAGCACAAACTCCCACTTCTGTCCTTCGCTGTAGGGGGGAAGAGAAGAGTCCATCTCTCTGCTTTTACCCCTCCCCTTTCTCTCTCTCCTTCATTCCCTCTCTCTCTCTCTCTCTCTCTCTCTGGCTCGGTGTTTTTCTTTTTCAGCCACCGTGTCGGCCGAGGAGTCACAGGCCTGTTTTCTTTCTCGGCTCCGATCTGAAAGAGAGAAACGTGCGACGGAGGGAGGGAGAGAGAGAGAGAGATGTATTTAAGAGATGGAGAGAATGTGGGAGACTTGACCCAAGAGAGCTTTGGACATGAAATCTTTGACACCTCTGTAAATCTGGATGTCCCGTCTGAAACCTTGTGTGTGTGTGTGAGTGTGTGTGTGTGTGTGAGTGTGTGTGTGAGTGAGTGAGTGTGTGTGTGTGTGAGTGTGTGTGGCACGAGTGTCAGCCATCCGCGAGAGGAAAACATTCCTGTGTGGTTCTCACACAAATCTGGAGGTTTGCTCTAAAAACAAGTCTTTTCCTCACTCACTGCTCTTTCTCTCTCTCTCTCTCTCTCTCTCTCTCTCGCTACTTCGTGTCTCCTTGTTAAGGAAAGTATGAAGGTTTTCATTACACTCGTTTCGGACTCAGTGATGAATTGGGTATTGAGTTGTTATACCACTGTCTTCATCCCTCTCTCTTTCTTTCTCACGCTACATCTTTTGTGAGAAAGTTTCAAATCTGATAATGTTTTCCAAAAAGCACAGCTAGCTATGCATCCGTTCAAATGCTTTGCGAATTTCCAAAGTTCCAAAGATAGAAAAGAAAATAGTTAGTGGTATCATTATGTTGTTGTTGTTTTTTTTTTATCAGGTCTGGTCATGCTAATATGCTAAAAAAAAAAAAAAAGCAACAGCAACATTAATTAAAAGAAACACACGGCTTACTGCATACTACTGTACTAAAGACAAACAAAACATTTGTTACTTGTCACTTGTCAAGCAATTAATCAGGTGATGTTAGCTAGCTAGTTAGCAATCACACTTAACTTTAAGTTTTAGCACGCTGCTAAGAAACTATATACTACTTCCTACTGTATAATACTAACTTTTAGTCCTATTGGTTAGAAAAGCGGGCCAGAGCACATTAACATTATATTTTATATTACATCTTTTTTTCAGTAGGTGTTTATGTTAGCAATACTTGCTGCAGCTGTCCCATAACTTAGCTAGCTAGCTAACATAGCTATGAGGCAGAGTGACAGAAGAACACTGCACTACTAGTTTACTAGTTACTGATTTTGATTCATTGTTTATCATAAGCTAACATAATTTGGACTAATCACTGAAATGTAGACCGTCACGGTGTTGATAAAAGGAGGAACAGTCAGCGTGTCTGTGGCAGCCGACTCGCTGCAGTGGCTGAGCTGCATTACTGGAAGGAGAAAGTCGTTTAGTCGTCATATTGTCGTTTTCAGCTCTGTGCCATTTATGGAGTTTGTGGGCGTGACTAAATGCGAATCAGCTGTACCGTGAACACGCTTGGTGGTTGGAAGTTTTCAACGCACATGAATATGAAGAAAATCAGAGCTAACCTAAAGTGGTGGGAATTTTTAGTGCGGTTTGGCCTCAGTAACTTACTGAAAGACTAATAAATGAGGCGCAGCGTTGGCCGCAACAATGAAGTGAATGATGCACGCTAGATATCCACATAGGTTTCCGTCTCATTATATACATTTTGATTTGAGGGTTTTAGAAATGAATTTAAATTTCTGAATAATGAGCATTTGATGAGAATGTATATTCACTGTATATTCACTGTATATTCACACGCCCGTCCATTTATTTAGGAACTAAGCCACGCCTCTCTTTAGTACCCTGAACACACTGGCCAAATTAACCAGATTTTTCACCCAAATGGAAGTGTGTGTGCTGTCACAAGGCCGTCGCCCCTGACGATGTGCCATCCAATAAGTCAAGAGTAGCTCAGCCGGGCCCGCAAATAGGCCTGTCACTCTGCCTGTCGGCACGGTAACGGATGGGCCGTTGTTAACGGTGGGGGCGATGCAGGGGCGGGAGAGTCCAGCCTGATCAGGTGCATCTCACACACACACACACACACACACACTATCCCATTCCCATCAAATCTCCTTTCAGCCAACTCAGACTCACATAAATCCCTCTTGGAGATCTTGGATGTATGTGTGTGTGTGTGTGTGTGGGTGTGTGTGTGTGTGTGTGTGTGAGGGAGAAAGATAGCATTGGCCCTGTGGCATTGTAAGAAAGTGAACTCCATTTAAATAAGAGATAAGGTATTAGGGCTATTTACATTGATTCACTCGCTTTATCCATCACACACACACACACACACACACACCCCACACACACACACACACACAGCACCGTGGCACATTTATTGATGGCTGCTACCTTCAGTAAGGCTACAATGGGCTTTTATAACCGACAGTTCCATCCGTTTCTGAGTGTGTGTCTGTGCGCGTGTGTGTGTGATATTAGATGCGAGTGAGAAGATGATGCATTTTGTTGTCAGGGAAACAATCAGCAAGGCCGGTCGTTACGGCGACGGGATCGCCATGGATGCCTAGCCGGTAAATAACACCGTGATGGGGCGAGCAGTCGTCACAGAGACAAATGCAGGTCTTTTAATTAGGCTAATAAAAAGGAGGATAGAGGTGAGTGCGCTGAGTAGCTGTCACTTGCTGGGTATACATCTCTCTCTCACACACACACACACACACACACACACACTTCCTAAGTGCCTGTCACTCATAAGAGATACATCAAGGTTCTGTTCTCACAGTTCAGTGTGCCTGCATACCAAAGAACACACACTCTCTATTTCTCTCTTCCACACACACACACACAAACACACACACACACACAGTCCTGTATTTCCATCTCTTTGGGGTAGTTTTGTTTTAGTGGGGTATTACTGACCATTTTATGGGAGACACAACTTTTACATTAAAGGAAGGATCAACATGTTGGTCTTATTTTCCCTTTGGTTAACAGTTTCCTACATTACCCACAATGCCGTTGTGACCATGTAGTACGCAGTTATAGAAGAGTAACATTTTATAATCGCACTATCGGGTGTCACCCAGATGAGGATGGGTTCCCTTTTGAGTCTGGTTCCTCTCAAGGTTTCTTCCTCGCCTCGTCTCAGGGAGTTTTTCCTCATCACCATCACCAGGGTAAAATTGTTATGTATCCCTATGTCCTTACACACACACACACACACATACACACACACACAGGACAGTTCATCTCCAACTCTGCTCAAAACCAAAACTATTGGTCATGGCATGAAACCACACACACGCCACATGAGTTATAGCAAACCGGCCCAAATTAGCTGCAAATGCTCCGACCACACCTGTTTTGAGAAAATGACCTTGAGTGTGTGTTTGTGTGTTTTTACAGTAACTTTAGTCACAACCACTTTGGTCAGTGCTGGTGGTTTTCTCTCGTTTTTACGATGAATTCCCAAGACGTTACAGAGGAAACAGAAACTTCCCAGAAGTGTTCTGGTGTAAAAAAAAAAAAAGATGACATTGCATCCAGACTCCACTGCACCTCTGTAAACTGCTGGAGGTAGTAATCATGCGTTAATCATCAGAACAAACTCGTAATAAATGCTCTTTCCAGGGAACCACGGAAAACATCCAACAAGCTACCATCAGACAAGTGTACAGTTACCATGAGGCTGCATGGCTTTGCCGTTTTTCTCGGATTTTAATATAAAAATATTAGTGCAGGAATCCTGGCTGTGTTCCAGATCGCTCCTCTCGAGCCCCGACAGCGTTCTCCTACCCTGCTGCGCCCCCACCTCAACACCACGCACCCCCTACCTCTCTCTCTCTCGGAGAGGGAACACAAGTGTGTGTACGGTGCTGCGGTGCTGCTGCATCCTGATAACAGTGGCAGGCTTTAAGGGGGCGGACATGTGTGTGTTTGTGTGTGTTTGATGTATTCTTATCGCACTAAGTTTAAACACACTCCCCAGGACTTTCCAACGAGATCAAAATTCACTAATTAAGCTACATTTTTAATTTGAAAAGTTTTGAAAACACCACAGAGTAATGCACTTCTTGCTCCTTTATCAATGACTAGTGTATATATATATATATATATATATATATATATATATATAAGTCTTAGGCACGTGCAAAGAAATGCTGTAGAGCAAAGATGCCTTTAAAAATAATGAAATTAAATGTTTCTACATTTTAAAAAAAACACTATAAAGAGCAGTAAACAGTAATAAATGAAACAGAGTCAGTATTTAATGTGACGATCCTTCGCTTTA
>CM075016.1:952228-964387 GCA_037576675.1 Pangasius sanitwongsei | reverse complement strand
ACTCGCTTCTTATTTCTGCAGCGAAACCCAGCAGCCTTCATTCTGTTTTTATCTGAAAAGTGTCTCTTATGTAATCTAAAAAAATACATAAATAAATAAAGGGGGGGGGGCGCCAAGACTTTTGCACAGTACTCGGGGTGTGTGTGTGTGTGTGTGTGTGTGTGTGTGTGTGTGTGTTTGTGGTGGCCTGTAAAAATTTTTCACATGGTCATATTTGGAGCATTTCTACTATATGATGTTCTGAAAACGACAGATTGAAATACGTTCCTCTTTTTTTACACACACGTCAATCACAAGTTCTAACATTTTGGCACATTTTGGGAGGAAATTCCTTTAAAGTTTCCATTCAAATACTATATACAAATATGCTTTGTCTAAAAGCAACTGCTATACATTCATTGAATTTGCATCTAATTTATGCTGTAATAAATTAAATTCAAAAATGTACAATATGACCTTTAAAACTATTTTTTTCCACCTTGTATCAGACTTTATTCTTAGCCTACTCTTTAGAGGTATAATGAATAAAAACACTTTGGGATGTGCTGTTATAGGAAAATAACGACAGCATTATAATGCAGCAGATGGAGAAAAAAATGGAGAGAGAGAAAGGAAGATTCTCTCACACTACCTCAAGGTCACGGCGAGGTCATCCGTAGGTCATGAACTCTGTTCGCAGTGTGAGTCCATTCCACCGACATAATCAGTCGGCGTATGAAGAGATGAGCAGACGGAGAGAGAGAATTTACACGCTGCTCACTGAACTGACGAGTGTGTGCTGCCATCTTTGTCTTTCCGCCTGTAGAATCCTCCAGCGCACCTTCAGTTTGCCCTTTGACCTTTCACCCCACCGAACCCGGTTGCTGTCTTGTCTTGTCTTGTCTTGTCATGACGATGAGCCAGGGTCATTCATAGGTCACGGTAGTGTGAATACAGTTAATTAATATTAAATTGTGTTGTTATTATCATTAACTCCTCCCTTTATGAGTCGGACACAGATGGTCTCGGCTCCTCCCTCCTCTTTTCCTCTCCTTTTCTTCCCTCGCTCAGCTGTCGTTTGTTCATAAAGACAGAGAGATAAATCCAGAGGAGAGGAGTGTGGATGGAGACAGAGAGCCAGCGTGCTGCTGAGGGAGGGACAGACTTCATTAACCCATGAACATGAGGATGAGTTGAACACTGGATTTTTCCCTGACAGGTCCATATATAACACACACACACACACACACACACACACACACACTTAAGCAGCCTATTGTCTGTTTTAGTGCAGCTAAAAGTCATTATGTAAGGTTCACAGCGCTGTTAAAGTCTGTGTGTGTGTGTGTGTGTGTGTATTCATGAGAAAGGAGGAAATGTGTTTTATTTGTCAAAAAAAAAAAAAAATAGAGCATAATGTTCAGGAATGAAAAATAAAATATGCACACGAACCCCCAAATGCAGTCCAGCCAAGACAAGTTTGATGTGCTGCATTAATCCATGTTTACACTGCGGCCTGATTTTGCTGACAAATAAAAAATCGCACGTCGTAAAAGAATTCTTTGGTCAGTACGGTCGCCGGTCTTATTGCGCATAACGTAGTGTGCTCACCATCGGCCAATTTAGTGACATTCATTGAACTACAAAGTTCTAGGGAAATTTTTATCCAAAATCTCAGTGTGAGCGCTGGTACGATACTACAACGATCTAAAAGCAGCCAATAGGAACACGGCACATTTTAGGTGAAACTTGCAGAACAGCTACAAATATGCTAGTGGCGAAACATAAATAATATATATCTAATGGATGAAAAAAAAAACATCCTTATTACCAAAAACTCACTTTAAAGAATGTTTGTTTTTCCACAAGTCTGTTTTCTGTGCGAGTCTGGATCTCGCTGATTGATGACATAAGCAGAACATAGTAATTTTCTTCGCAGGTCTTTCATTAGAGGATCTCCATCATATAATCTGACATGGAGGACACACATAATCATACAGCCTGTTATAGAACGCTAGCCCAGCGTCGTGAGTGTCTGCGAGCTCATGTATGCGGAAGAGGGCAGATAGCGCTTTCCTCTGAGTGTGTTACGCTGCAGCATGAGCAGCTGTTCGAAAAGATGCGGATGGCTGCGTTCACGTGTCTCCGAGGAAGCACGCTGTTAGACTTCGCTCTCCTCAGTTAATAGTGGAGAGCTAGCTAGTGGGGAAAAAAGGATCACATTGAAACAGCTGTAAATCAAACTGTTGCCTGAAGGAGAAATTCATTCATTCATTCATTCATTCATTTGATCACTTTCCCTTTTGCCACCATAGCAGCTGGTGGGCAATAAAATTAAACAAATTAAGGGTAGTTAAAAATTGAAGAATGCTTTTAGTTACTTTTTTTGAGGTCGTTTTCACACCTGCATTTTCCCAGACTCAGGGCTATTTGAGTTTGGTTTATTTAGTGATGTGTGAAAGCTGATTGCGAGCCTGGATGAGGTCCAGACAACCGATCCCTGGTCCTCTGGAATACGGTGGTCTGGGGTTCGCTTCAAATGCAGCTATCCGCTCTCTGCACTTCATGACGAGTAATGAACTTGGTTCAACTTGTCATGTTACTTCCTCTTTCAAGTTTTGCGATGGCAGGGAAAGGGGTTTTCTATCCAGCAGAGGTTACGGGGGAAAAATACTTATACAAGAACCGCTCCTTATTTGTAGGTATTCCTGCAAATATTCCTGGTATTGGTATTGGTACATTTGGTGAAGTGTGAACTCTGTTTTTGACCCCCGGGTGCAGTCCAGCAACCGATCCCTGATCCTCTTGAAAATGGTGGTCTGGGACTCACTTCAGTCGAAGCCGTCCGCTTTCTGCACTGCATGTCGAGTAACGTGGTTGGTTCGACTTGTCATGTTACTTCCTCATTCAAGTGATGTGATGGTAGGGAAAGGGTTGTTATAGCCAGCAGAGGTTACTCTGTTTTTGACCCTCGGGTGCAGTCCAGCACTTTCTACCCTTCATGATGAGTAATGCAGCTGGTTCTACTTGTCATGTTACTTCCTTGTTCAAGTTCTGTGATCATGGGGAAAGGGCTGTTCTATCCAGCAGAGGTTATGGGGGAAAAAAAATTCTTATACAAGAACGGTTCCTCGTTTGCTGTTATTCCTGCAAATATTCCTGCATTAAATGTATTGGTACGTTCAGTGATGTGTGAAAGCTGTTTTCCAGAGAACCGATCCCTGATCCTCTTGAAAATGGTGGTCTGGGACTCACTTCAACTTCAACTGAAGCCGTCCGCTTTCTGCACTGCATGCCGAGTAACGTGGTTGGTTCAACTTGTCATGTTACTTCCTCATTCAAGTGTTGTGATGATGGGGAAAGAATTGTTATAGCTAGTAGAGGTTACAGAAAAAAAATGCGAGAACAGCTCCTTATTTGCAGATATTCCTGTACGATGACATTCAAAAAGCATCACTCTTCACTGTTTGGGGGTTGGTCCAGGAACATAATCCTGGGTAGGACCTCCCTTTGCTCTCAAAACAGCATCGGTTCTTCATGGCATGGATTCCACAAGGTGTTGGAAACATTGCATTTTCTGTGCACCACGGTTGTAAAGAGTTACTGTAGCCTACCAGTCAGCTCAAAACAGTCTGGCCATTCTGCTGCTCACTGGATGTTTTTTGTTTTTTGCACCATTTTTTTGTGCATAAACATTCAGATCTACAGTTCAGGAGGACTTCTTCTACGTGAAACGAGCCCAGAATTGGTCCTGGGTGCGAACTCAAGTATTCAGGCCAATTGTGAACACATCATTAAACCGAGGGAAGATTGTCTCGCTGAATTATTGCTTATAGTCAGTGCTGGTCATGGATTTTATTAGAAAATGCAATCGCAAATTATCACACTAGATGCATTCCAGACTCATGGAAGTGCTGCTTGATACTCGAGACGTAACTCGAGGTGTAAAAACTGCGTTAGACGGAAATAAAAACGTTTTCTTTATCGCGCTTTAGCGAGTCTCATTCTGCATGAGGAGTTTCAGTTTGTGTTCTCTTTCACTTTGCATTCAAAATTCTCTGTAGGCTTCCTTTCTTCTGACCTTTCACACACACACACACACACACAAACACACACACACACACACACACATACACAAGTACAGAACTCAGTAAGGATTATGTGCATGGTTGAGCTCTCGCACCATTCCTGTCAACTGCTGATCATTCCCGGGAATGTCGGCCCACAGGGATGCCCACACACACACACACACACACACACACACACACACACACGGCCAAGTGACCCATAGCGTAAATGAATACAGCTTTTATAAACTGTGGCTACTGCTACTTTTTCTATAATAAGGATAGATTCACATTAGGAGAATGTGTGTGTGTGTGTGTATGTGTGTATGAGTGTATTTAAATTACTACCTAACACACTGTTCAAATACTTAAGAATAAGAGATTTTTTATCATGATGAGCATGTACAGAACACCATACCGTAAGCCTCACACACACACACACACACACACACACACACTCTTGGCACAGGGCTTGGCAGTAGCTGTTGAGTTAACTTTGCGGTTAACAACAAAGACGTAATGAAAGAGAGTGCGTGTGTGTGTCTGCCTGTGTGTTCGTCTTTGTGTTTCAGAATGATTCTGTTTCTCATCGAGTCATTAATCAAAGAGCTGACACACACACACACACACACACAAAATCCCTTCACACTTGCCCTGTCGCCCAGCTGTCCTCTGTGTGTGTGTGTGTGTGTATTTGTGTGGGTGTGTGTGTGTGTGTGTGTGTGTGTGTGTGTGTAAGCCAACCCCTTCTATATTGCGGAAGAACATTTGGCAACGCAGATTGGATTCACGTCACGTATTGTTCACGTCAGTGTGAGTGTCACAGTTACTAAATACTCAACAAATAGCATTTAGCTACCATTAGCTGATTAGCTCCCTGTGTGCGCTATCATAGACACCACATAAACTACAGAACAGCTAGTCAGCCAATGTTAGCTAGCTAGCTAAGAAGAGTTTTGTTTGGACGTGTGCTGTGCACACGTCTCACAGCACGCTACGTGCATGCGGCCACCTTTCCCCTGAGGTTCTGCGCATCTCTGCGTCCGGTAAATGCAACTAACCCGCTAACTCTAGCTAAAATAGCTAAAATATCGTCTAGAGAACAAAACTGTAGTGCTTGATCATTTCTAGTGTCTAGTTTCTGAGTATCTGAGCTGATGTATGATGCACGTGTACGAATTTTCCCACCAATTCCGACCCGAGAGCTCAGAAACAGAATTCCGAATTACTATTACAAAAATATCGGAATTTTTAAAAAATGTATAGTTAACATTAAAATGGTGTACTCTATGGACTAAGTACCTTGCATAGATAGTAATACCTGTGTGTGTGTGTGTGTGTGTGTGTGTGTGTGTGTGTGTGTGTGCACGCACCGTGCACAGGTTGATGGTGACTGATGTGTGTGTGATGGCTCAATCGTTAAGCTTGTTAGCGCTCGTTAGCAGTAGAGGATCTTAAGCCTTAATTACAGCTCGTTAGGAGCCTGCCAATCAAACGCAGGAACCAAAAACAGTGAGCACAAGATAGATTTAACGCTACACACATCCCTACATATCCATCACACACACACACACACACACACACACACACACACTTAACCATATAAACACCCCTATACTGAACATTGCACACATTTACAAGCACGAGTGTTTCCTGAAGTGTTTTATTCCTCTTATACAACAGCAGTTTTGAAAACGGTTAAAGTGTTTTTAATTTTTTAAAAGAACAGCATGTCGTTTTTATCCGTTTATGGTTGCATTTAATGTTGTTGGATGTCGATGAGGCAAGTTCGTACTCTAGTTAGTTTTAGCAGCTCTAAATAGTTAAAGATAAGAAAAACACACCTTTTCAGGCTTCGCACACACACACACACACACACACGCACACACACACACACACACAGGCCCTCTTTTCGGTTCTGCTGCTGACATGTGAGCACAGGAACATACGCACGCACATGTGTGTGTGTTGATAGATGAGGTCTGTAGAGCAGATGTCGGATGGCTCATATGGTCCTGATCAGAGAATCACAGAACAGTAGTTTGATGCTGCTATTACCACGAACCTCAAGACCCGTATCCCTCCCCTTCTCCCTCTCTCTCTCTCTCTCTCTCTCTCTCTTCTCTCTGTCTCTCCTCTGTCTTTCCCTCTCTCCCTCTCTCTCCCTCTCTCCCTCTTCTCTGTCTCTCCCACACACAGTCTTCCTGTAGTCTTGCTGGATTCTTTTCTTCTCCTTTCTCTCTCTCTCTCTTTTCTTTCTATCCTCTGCCCCCCCCACCCCACCTCTGTTTTATGATGTTGGTTTCTCTGTGCCAGAGTTTCTCTGCCTCATTCTCTCTCTCTCTCTCTCTCTCTCTCTTTCAAACACACACACACACACACACACACACATCCCTTAATCACAGTGTCATGTTTTCAAACTGACTAAATGAATCCCCGACTCCTCTTTGTTTTCGACCTCAAATATTTACAGCGGGAGAGATGTGTGTGTGTGTGTGTGTGTGTGTGTGTGTGTGTGTGTGTGTGCCAGAGAGAGACAGAGCCAAACACTGCATGTATGCCTGCGTGGTGTGTGTGTGTGTGTGTGTGTGTGGCAGCAGTGAAGTGTTTTGGGGGCCTAATTGAGTTCTCAGTGTGACAGCTCTAAACTACAGTGTGCTGGCCAGCCAGACCAAGCAGTGTGTATGTGTGTGTGTGTGTGTGTGTGTGCGCATGTGGGAGAGAGAGAGAAATGTTATAATATATACAGTAGGGCTGTTGGAACAAATGTGACCGAAAGCCAAACTTTTTTTTTTTTTCAGTAATTTGCATGTTTTTCAAAGGGAAAGATTCCACGCTGGAATATCTAAACTTCCGTCTTTTACATTCAGTTGCCTAAAATATGTTTACTGAAAAGCATTTTCCTGGGATTTTCACACACATCAGTCTCTGGAGTTTATACAGAGTGGTGCGAAAATGAAAAAAACATCCAGTGAGCGGCAGGTTATTATCAGGTTAAAGGCTATTCTAACTCAAATAATCACTCTTTACACCCGTGGTGAGCAGAAAAGCATCTCAGAGCAAAACAGAGACTGCTCACATGATTGGCTGACTGGATAATTGCACGAATGAGCAGGTGTTCTTATTAAAGTGGCCGGTCAGTGTATCATTTTACTATATAGGGTATAACGTAATAGACAATGAAACTTAGACACAGTTTTAAAGTAATTTGACCGCTATAATAAACAATGACTCCTCGTATGTCCATGTCGACTCCGCCCACTGCCATTTAACTCTGCCTACTCGTCACATTAAACAGTTTTTTTTTAATTACAGGAAATACACCCTATGTGATGTACACACACACACACACACACACACACACACACTACAATCATCCCAGGTGCCATGTGTATTAGGTAATGGTTGTGATGTCATGCTTCTGGAGATTGTCAAACGTGTGTGTGTGTGTGTGTGTGTGTGTGATATCTAATCAACCACTACATATGAAGCCCACATGGCACTACACACACACACACATACACACACACCTCTGCAAAAGTTAAACCACACACTCCTTCACTAGCTCTGTCCTTTCATCTCTCGTTCAGTTTGCGGACCTCGTCCTTGTCGTCGTTCTCTCGTTATAGCAAAAGCACCCGACGGCTCGTTTGCACACATTAATCAATTACCGCTAATTATTCCTGACTTTCCCAGAAGTCCTCCGCTGGAGCGTCGCTTCAGCAGCGAAGGAGGAAAGACAGAGTAAGCGATAGAGGAGGAAAGAGATGTCTAATGTCTTACTCAGAACGGAGACGCATCCATGTACACGGCTAATTAATCTAACAAGAGAGGAGGAAGGATGTAGTGTCATGTCAGTAGTGATTAATTCTCTCTCTCTCTCTCTCACTCACACACACACACACACACACACACACACACACATATGTGTCTGATCTTTTCATTTCTCAAGGGTAAACGCAGAGGATGGAAGAGCCGAAATGACCTTTCTGTTTTTTTGTTCTTGCATAATTTATCCCACAATAACTGTGTCATAACTCATAACGCTAATCGTTCGTTCATTCGTTCATCTTCAGTAAGCACTTTATCCCGGTGGATCCGGAGTCAATCCCAGGAACACTGGACACAAAGCGGAAAAACACACCACTGCACCACACACACACACACGTTCACGTTTACACCTGGGGCAATTTAGCGAAGCTATGGTAGTTTATTGTCTTAAAGTTGGGAGGAAACTGGAGAACCCGAAGGAAACCCACGCTGATACGTTGAGAAGAACTTCCGAAACTCCCGGCAGTATTCCGAGCTTGCGATCGAGCTCTGGAACTGTGAGGGCGGAAACGCTACATGTTCTGCCTTTGAGCGCGTTACGTAAATAAAAACACGTCCTGAACCCTTAATTTATTATAAACATACTGTATATTACATCATTTTGGCTTAATTGATCATTAATTAAGAGTAATTTCGTTAAGAGTAGCTTTAAAAAAAAAAAGGATATCTTAGCAAGTGAAGATAGCTTGAATAAAGGAAAAGTTCTAAATATTTCTCATGATGAGATTATTATAAAGCACATATACGATTATTAAACCTCTTTCTAGACATATTTACTCCTTTTAAAATTAAAATAAATAAAAATCGCCTTAGTGTCTTTCTGTAAGCAAAATGATCTGGAAATAGAATAAGACCATTTCAATGTTGAAATTGAAAATCTAGAAAGAAAAAAAAACAATCTAGAAATTGGCTTAATAAACTTATCTTACAATAAAATGAATCTAATATTAGGTGAATTTGGCGAAATTCAGGATAGCTTTGCAGTGAGTATTTATTTTATATTTTAATTTACTTATAATTATAATCCACCTTCCCTTTTATGGGCGTTTGTCAGAAACAGTGAACATACAACGGTTTTAATTTACTGTAACTATAACAATCCAAATGATAAAATTTCATACATAAAGTACGCACTATTTTAAAATCACCTTTCTGCTATAATTTGAGGCTTGGATGCTTTCTCTGTATAAAAAAAAAAGAATACATTTCATATTAAGGAACTGTCACATGTCGTCTAAGGTAAACACTCGATGCACTGTACGTTAATTAAAGCGAAATGGACGTGATTACGCAGATATAGAAAAGGATGCTCTGGATGCTCGTAGCGGCTTGACGCATTCTCCACACTTCATGATTATCAGCACTAGCTGCACTGTTTCCGCTCAAGATTCCCAACAACTTGATACGATCAGCGATGGAGAATAAACATCGCCCTCGCCAATGGTGGAGTCAAAAGCCTTGGGAAACAATGACCATGTGTATAAATTCAGGAGAGAGCCATATCGAGGGAGCTCGAAAGAGTAAAAGTATTGTTCGCGCGTTCAAAACACACTCAAGTAAAAGGAAATTTACTTTACAATTCCTGAGAAAAAATATACATATTCGTGTTACAGTAACGATATTATCTGTAATTTGTAATATTATATTATTAATGTTTAAAGGCTTTTTTTTTCATGCTAAATCTTTCAAGGACGTGAAATTGAAATGCAGTTGTTAAAGGAATTTAGTGACAGTGTAGTGTGTGTCAGGTACAGTGCAGTGGTTTTTACACAGTCATGCACTCTGGAAACTAAACAAAAAAACAAAAAAAAACAATCAATTCATACGTCTAATGGTCTGGAAAAACCCGTCGGATGTCGCCGCGGCTGAAATCTGGAAAAGAGACAAAAATAACAAAAATACCAGCTTAGGTTTTAAGTAAAACTGGATTTTTCTACCCATAACATTCTCTACTTAAATATATTACGGTCTTAAATTTATTTCACCGAAACGACGTCGAAATGTTTTTATTTACTTTATGAAACGGGAAAAACGGTTAACTGTTTAAAGAAAATGTTTTAATTGATAGATACAGATATATATATATAAAAAAAACAACACTTTCTAGAAAACATATCAAAAATAAAAGTGACCTATATATCTATAAATCTATAATATCTATAAATTCTGAAGTTCCTTTAAAGTTTACTGAAGTTAGTTAGTAAAGTTAAAGTTACTTACACACACACACACACACACACACACACACACACATACAGAGTCCTGATTGACTGGATAAATAATAAAACAGGGTTCTCTCTTGTTCTTGTTCTCTCTGTTTCTCTACTCTCTACTCCCACACACACACACACACACACACACACACACACACACACACACACACACATATCCATAGGACTCTAGCCCTCAGGCCAGACAAAGTAATGGGATTCTGAGTGTTATTTTTGCTGAATAAAATAAATCCCGCTAATTAGCATGTTAAGGTGATTGATGGGTTAGCCGAGCTCTGTGTGTGTGTGTGTGTGTGTGTGTGTGTGTGTGTGCACCAGATGAAGGAGACTCTCCAAGGAAAAGTGGAGAGACAGAAAAGAAAGGAAAGCAGATTTAACCAGGAAAAAAAAATGAAAACAAGGTGAACACTACTGAGGAAGAGAGAAAATAAACTACACTAGAGATTTGTGGATGAGTGTTTTCTTTTTCTTTTCTTTTTCTTTTCTTTTCTTTTCTTTTCTTTTTTGGCATATGAGTTTTTGTCGTATTATTGATGTCATTTCCCCTGTTTGCTTGCGTTTTTCCCCCCAAATTAAAAATGTGGAAGTTATAAATGAGTAAAAACAAGAAGTTATAAAAAATGAGTAAAAACAAATTCAGAACAGAGTGAGGGGTCAGCAGTCAAGCTTTTCTTCTCACACGGTTATTTGTTGAACTCCGAAAAAAAGAAAGAAAGAAAGAAAGAAAGAAAGAAAGAAAAGAAATCTGGAATAACAACATACTAGCAACTGTCAAGTCTCTTACATACTGTGCATTTTGCTACATTAAAAAAAACAATCATTTCAATCTTTAGAATTTCTGTAAATTTGTGAAATTCGTATGGAATTAATACAAACGAGCTCATACGAGATGTTACTAATGATACTAGTTAAAGTTAGTTCGGGAAGTTAGTTATCTTACGCAATCATTTATACACCGCCGAATGGAGTTGCTGTAATTATTGCCTAATTATTTTAAAGACAACTTGTATAAAAAAAAAAGTGTTAGTTTAGGAAGAGGGATGAGTTTAGGTTGGAATCAGGTTGGAATTCTCACAAGCTAACTAAGACTAGTTAAGGTTAGTTAACTAGTGTGATTAATTTTCATACAACGAGTTCAGATAGCATGTATCATGTGTCCTAATGTATTTTAATATTGTTTACAATGTTGTTTAAAAGGACATTTCACGCTAAAACATGTTGTTTAGGTAAAACGTCAGATATTACGACTGGTAACATCTTGTATTTTAAATCTTAGAGAATTCGGTATACTGAGAAGAGAACGCAGCGAGAAGCACGTGATGGTGCTAATCGGCCCAAGATGTCTTTCGCTACTGAGTTAATCAGCACTTATTCATAATTTAATGAGATTGAGAAAAAGTAGTCACACACACGGGGGTGAAAAATAGAGAAATACAACAATTTTCATTATAAATTATATTCCTGACAACAACTCGAGTGAAAAGTAGAATCTCTGAAATATTTCTCTGAAGTATTTGGTTTGAATGGGAATCTGATACAGAGACCTGATATTCAGCTTCTTATTAAGTGTGTGTGTGTGTGTGTGTGTGTGTGTGTGTGTTGGTGTATGTTTTCCTGTCCCTGCACTGTTTCAGACCTGCCACACATACACACACACACACACACACACACACACAGGTCTCAGGTTACTCCGCTGGCTTTGTGTTAGATGTGTTAATTCGCGTTTAAACAGCACATATCCTCTTTCTCTTCCTCTCAGACGAGTTCACGCTTTTCTTATCACTCTGCTTAAATCTCTCCCTTGCTTTTCTCTCTCTTTTCTTCCAATCTTTCATTCTTGCGTGGTTTTTTTTTCCTCTTTCATTTACGTAAATGTTG
Organism: Pangasius sanitwongsei; assembly: GCA_037576675.1. NCBI lineage: Eukaryota > Metazoa > Chordata > Actinopteri > Siluriformes > Pangasiidae > Pangasius > Pangasius sanitwongsei. The sequence goes on along the minus strand of CM075016.1, from coordinate 952,401 downwards.
TCACGGGAGAGTAAAAGTAAAGTATTGGAGGTTTTAGAGAGTTATCAGCAAAGTCGAGAGAGAGAAAGAGAGACAGAGACAGAAAGTTATCTGTTGCTATCTATCTATCTATCTATCTATCTATCTATCTATCTATCTATCTATCTATCTATTTGTCTGTCTATCCACCTGTC
>CM075016.1:922035-943086 GCA_037576675.1 Pangasius sanitwongsei | reverse complement strand
TTTGTGTGTGTGTGTGTTTGTGTGTGAGACCAGTTCCCTGCAATATAATTGCCCCTCCTGTAAATTTAAATCATAAGGTGTCAGCCAGGCCTTAAACCCCCCCCCCCCCCCCCCCCCAATTCCTGAGAGACAGAGAGTGAGAGCGCAGAGAAAGATGGAGAGAAAGACAGAGATTGTAAGCAAAGGAATGCTGAAAGATGGAAAGTGAGAGGACTAGAAGATGAAAGAGGGGAAGCTGCGGTAACACATTCATATATGCTGTAGAGTCGCTGTAGGAATGTACAAAACGTAAATAAATACACATGTACAATGCAGCACTGAAGGTGATGATGAAATGAGGGGGAAAAGATGGACAACGGAACAATTACATGGAAAACTTAACGTTACAGCTTTTCCTCTGAATGTTACAAAGCGCTGACACTGGAGACTCCTTCCCCAAACCATATCGACCATAACAAGTTTAATCTGTTCATGCAGTGTGTGCTTTTTACTAATATATATATTAATTAATTAATCAAATATATATATATATATATATATATATTAATTAATTAAACAGTGGTGTGTCATTTTTATCCATTTATAGTTACGTGGAATGTTGTGGAATGTTATCACTTATGTAACAGCAGCTATAAATAGTCATTTTCTTTCTCTCTCGTGAAGTTTGGAAGACAAAAACAAAATCTGTTTGCCATGAAAATGACTGAAAATGTAAAGCTGCAGCTTTTATTGTTAAAAATTGCCGACACTGGAGACTCCTTCCAAAGGGCTCCTCACCGGAAATGTATCAGCAACTAAACATGTCGTTGCTTTGTTTTGTTTTTTTTGTTCCATTTCTCTGCCATACAATCCCTGTAGGTTGTTACTCTAGGAAATGTAATGGATTTAAAACAAATGCTTTAATACAAACCTGTGAGTTGCAGCTGCACTACAGTCAGAGCTGCTGTTTTAGAGAATTAATCACCACGTTCTGTAGAGAATGTCTAACAGGAGGAATGGCGTAAAGAGTAATGTAGGACATTGGTCTCTTTTTCTGCTGGTTTGTTTTGAAGAAAAGCAGTGCAGAGCGACTCATCTGTTGGTATATAATGAGCATTTGGAACATTTTTCTCCGCTGACCTGGGATCAGCCTTGGCTCTTTACTAAAGGAGTAAAGGCTGAGGGTTAAGTGCCGGAATCTGAATTTAGGTCAGGGACGGAGACGCGCGTACCCAGAACCCGATAATGACAGCCCTGTTTGAGTCGAGCTGCGTTTCTGTTGGCTGAGACTCAGCCACACGGGTTACTCAAAGTTCCCCTGATACACTGCTGGACCTGATTCACACATTCATCCTCTGCACAGACACTGCACCAGAGCGTATATACCATATGTGTGTGTGTGTGTGTGTGTGCACTTTGCCAACGGACAGCGCACTCATTCAGAAGCTGCGTTTTCTTACTCTAAGCAAACATGAATGTTTTATATCATGACTAAAGAGCATCCAGAAAAGTCCAAAAGTTCCTTTCAAACAAGCTCCAATCAGCAGTTTGCTCTTTCACAGCTCGCATGTCGTATTTGAGTCGCCGTGACCTCCCTGTCAGCTCACGCGCGTCTGCCCTTTATCATCTAGTCTCCTCTCAAACTCTTGACCTGCATCATCTATAGTTTGTTACTGTGAAAAGTCACTGACGAAACAGTGAGAAGTGTTGTTTTTTTTCCTAGTTGTGTCATTTTTTTTTTCTCTCTTTCTTCATTAAATGCTTCAATACAAAAATCTCTAAACTCTTGTTGGTGCTTTGTTAGTAAAACGTCAGCAGAATAATATAACGTGATTTCATACTGACGACTCCTACTCAACTCAGCAAGGAAATCTCTTGGCCTTTGTAAGTTTGTGTTTGTTTGTTTGTTTGTTTGTTTGTTTTTTAAGTAAAATTGACTTTTTTGAAAGGGGACAAGCCCAAGTTTGCCCCAATAACATGATTTCTGTGATTACAGTGGACATATTTAAAAATCTAAAAATCTGCTTTTTACATTGTAAAATTTAATTTGCTCAAGTAATATTCTAATATTGTGTTCTTATGTCAGAAAAATAAAAAGTAGAACAATATATTCAGTATTATGTGTAATATAGTAATATGTTTTTTACATTGGAAAATTAAAAAAAATTAAATTCTATTATTATGTTTTAAATTCCAATATTATGTCTTGTATATTATAGTTGAAAGCCTCCTATCGGTGTGATTATCTCTCTAAGACACACACATGTACACACACACACTCACACACACACACACACATTTGAGCATATTAACCTTTACTCTATTAGAGAGGTGTAATGGTTTTAACGCTGGAGGGTCACACAGCCTTCACAGTGTCACGGCAACGACCTTCCACCTCTTGCTCTTTAGGTTAAGGAGACCTCTGTGTGTGTGTGAGTGTGTGTGTGTGTGTGAGAGAGAGAGAGAAAGAGAGAGAGAGTGCAATTTAGGATGTTTTCTGACAGAGACATTGTAATTGCTGAGGGTCAAAGGGATTAGCATTCACTTACACACACACACACACACACACACACACAGGTTTCTATCTTTGTTGAAATGTGTCTTACATCCTCCGAGTGTGTATAACAAGATAAGCTGCAAGAAAAATACGCACAACCTAAGTGTTTGTATGTTTGTATGTAGTGTGCATGTGTGTGTGTGTGTGTGTGTGTGTGTGTGTGTGTTTTGGAATGGGCTGATTTGCGTTCTCCACGCTGGTGAATGCTCTGATTCATCGGTACTTTGCGGAGTGGCCATAGTTAAATATTTGCTTCATGCGTAATTAATATTTATGATGAAGCAGGCAAATATTGGCTTGAGTGACATGGAGAGGTCAGGTGTACTTTGGGTTTATACACACACACACACACACACACACACGCAGAGTGTGTAACAAAGTTGAAGTACTATATATCGTTATATAGTATATGAAGACATTTACTTGACACAGAGCCGCGATTTGAGCGACAAAGTGACCGTGTGACGTTTGCACTGCGATTTTTTTCAATTCGATGCAAATTAGGAACGACGCAGTAAAGCGACAAATCCATACGATTGGCTCGAAAGATTCCTCGGAACAATCCTACAGCGCATGCGGTGCGGCATTTCTGAACTTCCTTCTCACAACTTTAGTTCCTACCTGTGATTATTTTCCACTTACGGTTTGACCTGCAAATACGGAAGAAAAACATAACTGGCTTATATATGACATTTCGTTAAATGAGTATTATGAAAAAAATAAAGCTTGGAAGGACGTAGCAGAGATCGTTGGTGCCTCTGGTGAGTGTACGTAGCTAGTGCAGTTAGCTAGTCTTGCTTTGCTAATCTGGCAACAAAGCTACTACAAATCTTAGCACGTAACGCGTGAACTAAACAACCAATTTTCACACTATTTAGGTTTCATTTGTGTTTAACTAGTTAGCTTTAGTAGCTATATACACTGTAGCTACAACAGCTTCTTGTCTGAACTAAATAAAAAAGCTCGCTACACGCCCACAACAAGTGAAAAGCTACACTCGACACTAGGGTGTGCATCATGCCGTGTATGTGTGTGTTTGTTTGTGTGTGTGTGTTAGTGTGCTACAGAAAGCAAGTCTTTCAAAACCATTCAACTATCTCTCTTTCTCACCTCTTTTATGCTCTATCTTCACCTCTTCCGTCCTGATAAGAGGTTATAAAAGTGTGAAGAATGTACACACACACACACACACACACACACAATAAGAATGTAAACTTCTGTTTGCGTGTGTTCTGTCATACAGCACACCTTCTTGTTCTCCTTTGGGTGGGAATGAAGGATGAAGAGAAGTGAAAAAGAGAGTATTTGGGGATGATTGCTAAAAGGTGGCACATGGGCTTATGGAGGACTAGTCATGGAGAAAGCAGGTGTATTTAGCCTTTTGTGAAGACCGAAAAGGACTACATGTCCTCACAATCACCAAAACAAAACAAACTGTGTTTATACAAAAAAAAATTAGCTTTTTATTTGAATTTAAAAAAAAAAAAGTCCTGATATTTCCTTTTGGTTCCTGACAGGGTTGGGTGTAGCGTAGCATTAATTTGCTACAGTAAATGGAAGGTCCTCACAATGGAAGGTCCTCACAAAGGTTGAAAAACCAGAATGTGTGTATGAGGGTTGTACAACGTCCACAAGACTCTTTTAATCATGTCTTTACAGTTGACTAAAAGCACGACGCATCAGTGGTGTGTACACAGGATATTGCGGTACACTACGTGATAATTCGTGTTTTAACTTGCTTTATAGCACAGTGCTGCTGAATTCTCAAATCTGATTGGTCAGAAAGTGTGCGTTAATTGTGTATAACAGAACGAATCGGACAGCAGTTCTTTTTGTAACATGAGCGACAGGTTTATATTATTGTTTCTATAGTAACAGCTAATTCACGGGGACTTTTACGGCAGACACTCTACTAACTCTAGGGCTAATTATAATTTTTAAATCAGTTTAGATTAGAAAGATTTTTTTTATTATTATTATTATATTTAGATTATGTAGTTCCTATGAAAGAGTGGTTACTATAGAAACGATAAAATATTAGAATGAGTGCTTTTGTTGATTAATATATACCTGATGGGCACAACTGTCAGAACTTCAGAGCTGCTGTTATAGAAAATGAATCCCAAATCAGAAGACGTCTGCCAACACAGATTACAGCAACACGGGGCGTGTGTGTGTGTGTGTGTGTGTGTGTGTGTGTGGTTATACTTTACGCTTACCTGCCCAAAAAGAAAGGACAAGAGAGAGACATGAAAAACAAGAGCACAGAAAGGAAGGACAGTAGGAAAGACAAGCAAGATAACATCTGATTGTATGTTTGTGGGAGATAGAGTTTCTCATATGTGTTGTGTTTTAGTGTGTGTGTGTGTGTGTGTGTGTAATTTGAACTGGATGTTTTGTATGTCCTTTTCTGCTGCATTCATTTCTAACAAATTGCACATTGTTCATCTAATACCAGGGTGCAACTGATGGAAGTGAATCCTTCTCTCTCTCTCTCTCTCGTTCATAAGGTCTCATTTAGCCATGTTATACAAGTGTGTGTATGTGCATAGATAGATAGATAGATAGATAGATAGATAGATAGATAGATAGATATAGTAAAAGTTCAGCGTATACAGTCTTCTGCTGTTCCACCCCCAGGTTCGACGTGTCTGAGATGCTTTTCTGCTCACCACGGCTGTAAAGAGTTGTTCCACCCCCTGAACTGCTGCTCACTGGGTGTTTTTTTGTTTGTTTGTTTTCCTCACCATTCTGTTTAAACTGCAGGAAAATCTCAGGACTTAAAATACATGAAATACTCTAACAAGCCCGTCTGACACCAACAGCCATGTCACAGTCATAGTCACTGCGATCACTGAGATCTCTTTTTTTTTTTTTTTTCGCTCATTCTGACGTTTGATGTGAACAAACCTGTAACTGCATGACTGTGCGTGCTGCGCTGCAGAAACATGACTGACGTGATTTTCCCTCTACGTTCATCACCGGCTTGCATGTAATTAGCGACTGTTTGGTTTGGTGTAATAAATGCAAAACATTTCCACTGCAATCAAAGATGCGTTCAGTAGGTTCTCATGGATACACGCGTACATAAAAACGCAAAAACACAAATAAATATGAACGTATCCAGATGTTACACAGACCCGAAATGTTTAATGATTGTGTAAAAGTGTGTATGATAATATCTGTGGTAAGACAGTGATACAAAGCGTTACGAATATAGGAAGTTAGAAATGGAAAATGGAGAAAGTGTGTGTGTGTGTGTGTGTGTGTGTGTGTGTGTGTAAAAGAGAGCAGGAGCATGAAGTGTGTTTATGAAGCGAGTGGGAGATGTGAGTGCTGACCCACGCTCTGACCTCACTGCCCCTGCGTGATGGATGAGTTTCAGTGAAAGTCGGAACACATACATAGACACTCCAAAGACACACACACACACACACACACACACACACACACACACGAGACACTAGAGAGAGAGAGATGATTGGTTAAAAGATCATATAAGGAACTGACAGGAAGTGAGAACACAACTAGAACCTTCTCACTGGTCTTTCATCTGTGTTTGGTTATTCCATAATTACAAAGTGTGTGTGTGTGTGTGTGTGTGTGTGTGTCTACTTGCAAAACCAGCTGCTCCTTCACAGCAACAGTTGCCGAGCAGACTAATTGAACGGGGTGTCGGGCTGAATAATGATGGATGTAGAGGTCGGTGTGTGTGCGCGTGTGTGTGTGTGTGTGTAATGCAGTGACAGGTGGCTGAAATATTAGGGCTTGAATAGGTGCTAAGAGGTTTCCCAAGTTAGCTGAGAAATTTTTGAGTACCGATGTTTACACCCTCACTCACTCTTCACCTCACACACACAACACACACACACACACACACACACTCATCACTCCTTCTCTCACTCTTTTAATGAAAATGTAAAAACTGCCTCACTCACCCTCAAGTACAATTGGTTTGCAGGTGTGTGTGTGTGTGTGTGTGTGAGAGAGAGAGAGAGAGTGAGTTAATTAAGCTTGATTAATGGTATGTGTTTTCTCTCTGTTGACAGCTCAAAGCTGTGTTCAGCCTTGTCAAGCACGGCGCTCACTTAGCAACACACACTCTCATTAATCACACACACACACACACACACACACACTTGCGTAGACACACACACTCTGACGTGTCAGGCCCAGCACAACTGAATAAGTGTTTATGTGATCACATGTGATGGGTCCCCTCTTAACACCACACACACTCATCAATCACACACACACACACACACATAATATATACATTCACTTTCTCTCGCTTTCTCTCCCTCCCTCATTCTTTCTTTTCCATTTTTTTATCTTTCTGCTCCTCTTTTTTGTTTTTATTTTTGGTTTCTGTGTGTGTGTGTGTGTGTGTGTGTATGACAGAGAGAGAGAGAGAGAGAGAGAGAGAGAGATGTAGCCAGAGGCAGTGGGTTTTGGCTGGTGTGGGTTCAGTAGAGGGAATTCTGGGATCTGCGGTTCTGCTCATTCATTACCCTTTGTTTGAGCTTGGCACACACACTTGAACACACTTGCAGTATGTACACAAACACAAACACACACACAAACACACACACACTCATATGTACACATAATGTGACACAAATACACAAACCAAATTCAGACACATATGAAGGTCCTCAGTAGGCAAAAGCAAACTATTTATCCTTTTGACTTTTTCAGGTTTTCAAGTAGGCCACACACACACACACACACACACACACATACACACGTAATAATATAAAAGTATTTTTAAAACCACAACACTGCAGAGCTGCCATTATTGATCACAGTGAACAACAGACCAAGTCAAAATGTTCATTAGAATTCAGAAACCAACAAACAAACAAAAAAAAACAATTATGATAAAAAAAATCTTAAAGCCAAGATGAAAAAGATTTCATCAAAATACAAAATTTAAAATGTAGAATGATTTTCATAAAAACCTTTAATATCATTAAAATTCGAAAAACCAGAAGAAAAAAAAAACATTTATCTTTTCTATTTAACTTCCAAAATAACAATTCAAACAGATTTTTTGAAAAAACTTTAACATAAAAATAAAACCCGAACAAAAGATTTTCATTCGAATTCCAAAATTAAAATCCTAAAAAAAAAATGTATTAAAAATTCCAAATGTTATTATTCTAAAAATTTTAAAACCAGAAGAAAATAATTTTCAGCAAAATTTCAACATAAAATGCAGAAAATATTTTCATTTAAAAAAAAAATCCAGAATTTAATATAAAGAGCAAACCAAAAGCAAAAACTAAACCAAAAGAAAAAAGCATTTTCAGCAACACTGCAACATTAAAATCTAAATCTTATCACGTAAAATATCTTGAATATATACAAGTTCAACTAATGTTTCTCTTTATACGATTAATTATTAAGTCTAGATGTTTTTACTCATTTCACGCTTGAAATTGTCATTTTCTATTGGCAGGTCATTAAAAGAATGATTAAATAATATAAAATAACAAAATATGACAATTTTATAGTTGAAATCGGTGAATATGAAAACAGAAATAGTCCTAATGGTCTTATATTTGTTCTAAAATCATCTCAGAATGTGAAATATTACATAATTTTCCCTTTATTAAAGATATCTGTGCTGCCCAGGATATCATTTATATAGTGTGGAAATAATGAAATAATAAAATTAAGAAGTCCCAAACTTTAATATTTTAATGGCTTAACAATTCTCCAGTCAAAACCAAACACATTTTCTGTGTGTGTGTGTGTGTGTGTGTATGCGCACTGCACTCGAAATTGTCTAGTATCACATAGCTGTACTATTCATGCTCATATATTTGCTCACAAAATCTATTCATTGCTTAGATTAAGTTACAGGAAACACACACACACACACACACACAAAACCATATTATACACCAGGTGTCCCCGACCAACGCCTCAGGGCTTAGCACACATGTAATGACACACTATTTCTCCTTTGCGTGTGTGTGTGTGTGTGTGTGTGTGTGAGGGAGATGGCAAATGAGATTTTTTTTCCATCTGAATGAAATGAGAATGGAGATCTAAGCAGTTTTAGCTGCTCACAATGAAGGCAGAAATCAGTCACTTGTGGTGCAACCTTTTCCAGAGTTTGCTTTACCCACACACACACACACACACACACACACACACACACACGCATGCACCATACACCTTTGACTTGCACCTTATAGAATCGGCTCTTGATGCTGTTTTTAAGATTTAAAGGTGCTGTCAGCGTACTCAACCCAGGTGCTGCATACTTCAGCAACATGTGACTGTCAAACACAACAACATCATAAACACGAGCCGCTCACCTGCTCTAATGGAGTCCAGTCTCGACACGATTTACATCATAAACCCGCAACAAAGGTCCAGCATTACATCATAAACGTGAGCCGAGCCTGTGCCTGGTCCATAAATGTCTGTTTTAGGCAGCTTATGTTTTTCTTTTTCATTTTTTTTTTTGTAATAATAATTTTTTAAAAACAAAATAAATTACTCCTATTACTACTTCTACTACAACTACTACTACTTATAATAATAATAATAATAATAAGGACCAATACTTTTTTTTATCAGCCCGAGTTTGAATACGAAATAAAGTTTTTCGGTACTCATTGATCCCAATTCCGATCCAAAACTACCAAAATGAGTAACCTTCAGCATTAATCAATAAGGTGCATCTTAGATCTTACATTTTATTTAGCCCTGTTATTTATGTTGATGTGCTTCTAGCCATGACCTCCCCCTTTTGCTGAATGTTATGTTGTTATGTTTACGATGTTACAGCAAAGAGGAAGGTAGCTGAGTGTGTCTCAGTGCTCGCAGAAGTGAACTGCTCTCTCTCTCTCTCTCTCTCTCTCACATAAATGCGAATGAATTTGTGTGCACGATTCTTACTGACCATCCTCACAGATGCACTGCTCTGCACACTCGCTATAACAGATACTGTTTAAGTGCTAGAAGATGTTTTAATCAGGTTACTTATAATGTAGGAAGATTCTGTAGCTCCTCCACTTGATATTTTCACAGAGCACAGTTCGTAGTCTGCTTTGCTTTGATCATTAAACGCGAATGGCAATATTTTTTGTTGTTGTTGTTGTTGTGGTTGGTGTCACGATTCTGTGATGGAAATTTGGTGATGATCGGACAAAATTTATAGAAGAAGACATGAACCAAAATGGCGGAAAATCCAATATGGTGGAAATTAACATCATGGTATGCGTTGAACTCGGCATGACCCAGAGAATGTCATCTCTATGATGTTGTGATTGCCGTGTGGAGTTATTATTGTAAATGTCCAACTTTGCCCTGTTGGTGGTACTTGAGTGGCGTACACCAAAATTGCTCTGAAGGTAACGTAACTGAGACTGTCCTCTATCACTGAGCCAAATTGCATTAAATGCGTACAGAATGTTTTATGGACTGCCATAGACCCCCACGTGGAAGGATAATAATAATAAGAAGAAGACAATATACAATTACAATACGGTGTCTACACATTCACATTATTATGGTGCTTGGCCCCCTAATAAAACTACTACTACTACAATTACTAAGAAGAAGAAGAAGAAGAAGACATTTCCTTGTATTAAGTAAAGCAATTCTTCTACCTTGAAATTCACAAGGAAGTCTAACAGCAGTTTTATTATCAAAATTATCGCAAACATAATTTATAGAGAGTTGCGCGGTGGCTTAGTGTTGCTTCGCACCTCCAGGGTTGGGGGTTCGAATCCCGCCTCCGCCCTGCATGCTCCACTTGCGTGCGCTCCCCGTGCTTCGGGGGTTTCTTCTGGGTACTTCGGTTTCCTCCCCCAGTCCAAACGCATGCGTTGTAGGCTGATTTCCAAATCGTCCGTAGTGTGTGATTGTGCGATGTGTTGGCACCCCGTCCAGTGTGTCCCCGCCTTGTGCCTCGAGTTCCCTGGGATAGGCTCCGGCTACCCCGTGACCCTGTGTAGGACAGAGAATGGATGGATGGATGGATGGATGGATGGTATTTTATAGAACATGTTAATAAATTCTTACTCAACATTATTTATAAGTGAAATCTTTAAATCTCTAAGTCGTCCTTTCTGTCTCTTCTTATTATATTTGTGTTTTTTTTTCTTGCTGGGGACCAAAAGGAGTGGAATATCTGCCGGTTTTTAGCTTGTCGGGACGTTTAGCTGATCCCCACACGGAAAACTGAGTTAGATTAGATTTAGGTGTAGCGTTAATTTGCTGCCTAAATAATGATGTCAGTGGAAGGTCCTCATTAGGATAGTAAGACATGAATGTGTGTGTGTGTGTGTGTAAATATGTGTGTATAATCAGTAGTCGTTTTCACTCCACTCAAAGATTTTGTTTCACACACTTTCTACTGAGAAGCTTAAGGAAACTACCATCTCAGATAGAGGTCACGCACAGTGTGTGTGTGTGTGTGTGTGTGTGTGTGTGAGATTGTGTGAAAACTAAAACACACTCTGGGAGCCCTGAGAAATTAGCATCAGGTGACAGATGAAAGTTCCTAGAGTCAGTTTCTTTCTTAAGAGACGACGAGAGGAGAGGAGAGAGGAAACCTTCTGAGAAATGGGAATGCACAGACAGATGGATTGAGAAATTGAGAGCAGGAGAGGTGAAATATTGGAGTGATATTGATGTATGGAAAGAGAGGTATAGAGAGAGAGAGAGAGAGAGAGAGGGAATGATGGAAAGAGAGAGATGGAAAGACAATCTGGTCATAGTCCAGTAGCATTAAATCAACCCAACCTCCTGATACGCATCGATCCACCTTTACCTGTGAGTGCGGATGGAGAGCTGCTCTTCGCTTCTCTCGCCTGGTCTCTCTCACACACACACACACACACACACACACGTGATTGATCTCTAAATTAGCCTTTCTAACACTGGGCCATAAAAGCTATAAGTGAGACTCATAAAAGCAGATTTATCATGGGCAGAGCCGGAGCTGCGGCCCAAAACGCCGTGACACCTCCATGATTGGACTGGAATTGAATAAACCTGCACTATTGACGTCCATGTCTGACAAGTCAATCAACTCCCAGCTCACACACACACACACACACACACATTAATATCTAAGAATACACATATCTTAGGTGTGGGAAGAAACAGAAGTTCTAAAAAGGTCCAAAGTAGCAATGATACACAAAGCCTACATGTAAACACTACACTGGTACGATTTGTATAGCACACAGTGTTGCGTTGTTACAGGAAACTAATCAAGGATGAGTACAATAACAATAACTTGAAGATGTAATAACAACAGCATAGTTTTTATCCGTTTGTGGGTACATTTAATGTCGTGGAGCGTCACGTTGGTTAGGTAAACAGTCATCATGTGATGAATAAAAGTGGAAAAAAGTGCAAACTTCGTCTGTCCTGAAGACTTTACCATGGTGGAAAACCTACAGTTTTTACAAAGCGCTGATACTGGAGACTCCTTCCATAAATGTTAGCTAAAAGTGTCTGTTATATATGTTGTTACTATAGAAACGATGATATATTGGAACAAGTGCTGTCAGAGCTGCTGTTATGGAAAGTTCTGGCCAATTAGATTTGAGGATTTAACAAAATAATGCATGAACACACACTTAGTGAATAACGTATTTAGGAAAGATGTACGCTGTGTTTGCGTAGATGCTTGTATGAATGCACGCGCGCGCGTGTGTGTGTGTGTGTGTGGAGCCCATGCTGCAGACATGACGCAGCTCCCCCTGCGCCTTGTTAAAGCCAGTTAAATATAAACCATCCTAACTTTGGACCCCTTTGAAGCCGGTGAAAAGCAGCGAAGCACTAAATAGGAGTGGTCCGGACTCTGTGCAGCAGCTTAATTAGTTTGTCTTCTTTCTTGTCCGCCTTTGAAACGCTGCGTTCGGTTAGTGCTGTTTGCAATTACACTCGGGTGTCCATTTCCCTTTCTTAAAAGCTCTTGAGATAAACTCAGCAAAACGTAGCTCGAGGGGGAAAAAAAAAAAAAAAGATCTCTGTTAAAAACCACTCATGCCAAAAAATGGAATCAAAGAACAACGCCCACTGCATGGAGGAAATTGGTGAATAGATTTACGACTCAGCGTCATTACTGCATCTGAGAAAAGAAATATCAAAGCACATCGTGGCAGTAATGGGCTTTGATTTAGATCATCTATAATCCTGCTTGAATTAAAATTCTGTTTTCAATTTTTTTTCCCCCCCACATTTTGTTTTGTTGTAGCAGACGCTCTGTGTTTGTGCGAACAGAAAGAAGAAAAGAACATAGCGGGACTATGCAACAGATAAATAGCTAGATTACCATCCAGACATCGAATAAAATATTGGGAAGTGAATTACTTTTCAGAAAATCTGTATTTAGACATCGTTGTCTTGAGCTTATGGCGGCTCCGGAAATAAGAACCAAGCGATGGAGCAAAGTTTTACGTTTCATTTTTGATTTTCTTTCCCTAAATAAAAAAAATTAACTGCATATATTCTGTAGATACATCAGTATTTATTCAACAAAATCATTTACAATTCAAATAATAACTTTTATTCGTGAATACGATTATATTCATATTTATAATTTGTTCATTTGTTATGTATTTGTTAATGATATTTGACATTTCTCTTTATTTCCTCTTTTAATATATGTACATATATATATATATATATTTTTTTTTTTTTTATATATTGTTTTATTTTTTTTTTTTTGACACCACATTAAGCTGCACTAATAACGCACGCTCCACGTGTCTGGGACTTGCCCCCACCCCCTAAACACTTTACAGCACCCCCTACTTTTGCGTACGCGTGATTATTAAACACATAGCGAGCGCTCTAATGACTCGTGCTGCTCCCGAGGAATTTCATTAAGCGGTCTGAAAGAGTCACCGGATGGAGAGGAGAGAAGTGAAGAGGAGGGGTCAAGCTCTGGATGTAATGAGGCTACTTTAAAGGGGTCCAGATTCCAATTGCAAGAAAAGTTACGTGTGAACGAAAATGAGCTTATTTTAGATCAACACCACTTTGGATCTAAGGTCTTTCCTGTGGTGCAAAAAAAACTGCCATTTTAAAGATGATATCGATGGATGTTTAAGAAGCAATTTGCTCTCACTACAGGGTCTAACAACATGGTCTAATTACCACCCCATCCCCCTCACACACACACACACACACACACACACACAGGATGAGAGTTAGTGAAAGGTAAAAGCAGACGCTCTGTGGGTAGAGATGACTTGTTGAAGTTTCCAGCACGTCCCGTGGCGTTTTTGGAGACGCTCTCCCCTCCTTTTCCTCTCCGGTTCGCCTAATTTATGCTTTCAAAATGTTACCTCTGACACCGGCGCAGGGTTTTATCGCACCCCGCGGCCCTACACACAGTGTGGCCTGTGTGTGAGTCGTCCGCAAGGGAAGTATACCGTTATCGCTGGCTGTAACGTCGCCCGCCATGCAGACCCACCCCCACACACACACACACACACACACACACACACACACACACACACACACACACACACCCCCACCCCTGCTGGTGGTACATTCCTCGGCCCTGCTGCTCGTCAGGCTTTCAGTAACCTTTAATGCCATATAATTCGGAACATTGTCAATTCAAATGACTATATAAAAGAGCAATGAGCTTCATTTGTCAAGGCTTTAGTGACGTTCCGTGTGTGAACACTTCCTCAGATCAAACTTAGTCAGATTCATCAACGTTTCATTCTCGCTGATTTGCTCGGTGCTCATGTTTATGTGTTAATAAATGACAATCAGCCATAAATCTACCTACCAAGCTCATTCAGAGCATAGCTGATTTACATTTAGTCACGCCCACAAAGCTCCATAAAAGGCAAAGCTCGCAGAGAGCTGAAAACATCAAAATGGCAACGAAACAGCGAAAAGTCTTCCAGTAATACAGCTCAGCCACTGCAGCGAGTCAGCCGTCACAGACACGCACTAACTCCTCCTCCGTTTACACACCGCCGTTTCTTTTGTCCTGATGAAATAGCTAGTCTTGTTTGGGTCCATTTATAGATTTGTTTTTCGATTGCTTTTTTCAAGGCATCAATATGAAACGACGGAGTTTTTCCACAAAATTCTCATTAAATTTCATAAATAAAAAGTGGTTTAACCAATTAAATGATTTTAAAGGTCCACATTAGTGAGTCTCCTTGTACATACATTTCATAAAAGCTCTCAGAAACACACAGAAACATTTATACACTCACACACAAGTTATTATTATAAGTGTAATTATTGGTACTGGTACTACAGACCTACTGGCAGAGTTACTGGCCTATTTTACGCATATTTCAATTCCATTTTTAATTTTTATTGCGTTTGTGTAGCGCTTTTAACAACAGATATTGTCCCCAAAAAGCTGTCCAGAAGTCCAGATGCAGATTTAGATTCCTAATGAGCAAGCCAGAGGACGGATCCTCGAGCAAAACCAGACTCAGAAGGGAATCGATCTTCTTTAGGGGGACATCAGAGAGTGGGATTATAAATCATTACTCTTCTACCAGTGGATACTATGAGGTCAAACGGTACGAAGTGTGTGTTATTCGGGATATTCGGTATGAGCAGATTGTGAAGAAGCGTCCTGGGACGAGCACAGGACAGTCGTCATGATCGCGTCAGCAGTTCTTAGGTGCAAAATGATCTACCTCAGGATGTGATGTATGGCTCGGACCTGCATCTGGATCTTCAAGAATGTTTAATATAGTGATGTACGATGTGTGACGCAGACCCAAGGACAGACTTTTTAAGGCAGTGTGAAGACTTTCTAGCACCTATGTTTTTGTAAGCACACCTCCACCTCCACCACCCCCGCCCCCCTCCACCCCTTCAGCAGTCTTGTCTTGGGTTGAATGGCTCATTGTGCCGGAGGGCTGCTGCTCCGTGTTTCATTCAGAGTGCACGAGTCACATCGCTGCGCTCCCGCTGTCAAAGCAATTAACGTCACAGTGGACGGCACGCACAATCTCTCTCTTTCACTCTTTCACTGCGTTTAAAAAAAAAACAAGCATAACTCACGACACCCATAAAGTGACTCTATGTATGTTTCCCAAATGTTGAACTTCCTAATAAAGTACTCGGATCAACTATACAGAATAACACGATGTACAGGTATAAATAGCCATAAATAAGAGCTACGGCCCTTAATCAGGAAGCTGAAGCTAAAATTTTAAGTGAGTTCTTACAAAATAGCATCATCTTGG
Organism: Pangasius sanitwongsei; assembly: GCA_037576675.1. Taxonomy (NCBI): domain Eukaryota; kingdom Metazoa; phylum Chordata; class Actinopteri; order Siluriformes; family Pangasiidae; genus Pangasius; species Pangasius sanitwongsei. Next base: position 927,336 of record CM075016.1, on the reverse strand, counting down.
TGTTGTACTACACTTTCAGCGTAGCGATAGTACGGTGCAGGTCTTACACGCGTTTAAATAGAGGCCTACGTGAAAAGACTGGATTGCGTCCTCGCTAATTCATCATTCGCTCAAAAAGTATTCCTGTATCTTTAACTGAATTTGGAGATTCCATTCGTTCACTAAACACCAGTGAATGTTTGTTTCGGTTCTGTACCTCCATCCGTCTCTCTTCCTTTCTCCATTACTCTAAAATGGACAGAAAGGTAACGGGAAACACTGCGTATCTCACAAGATGACTGCAATTTGTACCAAAATCCGAACTACAGCGCGGTATGGCGTTAACGCTACGTGCCCTGTACAGGTATAACAGTAGCAGCTGCTGGAGCTTGTCTGGGTTTTTTAAAGCCAATTTGTAAGATAGTTGATCAATTATATATTTTTTGTTTTGTTTTTCTTTTCTTTTGTTTTTTTTTAGATAGCATCAGCCACTATGCAGGATATTTTGTCACTTTTTTTTCCAAAGTTTTTACACCTTTGTTAGCACAAGCCATTCTGCAGGATTATTTTAAGACTTTTTTGTTGGTTTTTGTGTTTGTTTTACTTATATTTGTTTTATTTATATAAATTTGTTAGTTCAGGCCAATTTGTAGGATAATTTCTCTTTTTTTTTTTCTTTGGAACTTTATTAGTTTATAAGCATAATCCAATATATAAGCCAATATATATATATATATTTACATTTTGTTTTTACTTTTTTTTTAATTTAAGTTTCTATAACTCAAGCTGATTTGTAGGATATTTTGTCTATTTTCCTTTGAAATTTTATTAGTTTATATAAATTAGCATGAGCCAATTTGTTGAACATTTTGTTACCTTTGTTGTTGTTGTTCTTGTTGTTTTTTTTTTAATGTTTAGTTTATATAACTTGGCCCACGTGTAGGATATTCTGTGAAGTTTTTTTGTTTGTTTGTTTGTTTGTTTTTTAGTCTTTGAGTCATCTTTAGTCATTTTTTTTCCCTTTTTGGAACTTTATTAGTTTGTATAACTTGTCACAAGGCGGTATATAGACTATTTTGTCAAAACTTGTAGTTTATATAACTTTGTTAGCACGAGACTGTGTTTAGGATGTTTTTAGTCATTTTAGTATATGTTTTCTTTGGAACTTTATTAGTTTATATAATGTACAATGAGCCGATTTGTATTTCGTTTTGGGTGAGAGGATAAACGCAGCTGGTGGCGGGGGCGCGCAGTGAAGGAGCGGGAGCGCGCATAAAGCTGTAATTTACTGCGCGGGGGGCAGCAGCGGGAAAGCAGGGCCTCTCTCTCTCTCTCTCTCTCTCTCTCTCTCTCTCTCTCTCTCTCTCTCTGGACCAAATTACTGAGCTACAGATTAACACGCACTCTACAGGCACACTTCCACAGTCTAGGGGAAGGAAAAAAAAAGTTATTTACATTTTTCCACTTTCATTTCCTCTCGTCTAGTTTAATAGTAATAGATGCGCCAGAGGAGGACTTTAGTCTTCTTATTTTATTTCATTTGATTTCTTTTATGGCCACACACACACACACACACGTGCAAGACCTCAGGACATGCACACTTGTAGAAGCCTGCAGAAATGGAGTAATGGAGTAATCACAAGAAATATATATATATTTATTATTTTAATTTGCGTAATGGCGCAGCGGTGTTTTATTTTGCACTGAAACGCATCTCATTAAATGAAGCGTGAACTTGTTCAGTGCTCCATGATAGTGCGACTTAACTGAAAAGAACGTGCGTTATGCACATAAACCTGGATAACAATCCCGCAGAACGCACACGGGTCGTTCCCAGCACTCTCCTACTGAATGGCGCGCGCCTGAATGCAGTCTTATAGCAAACTGCGCACTGCTTCCTTCTCCAAGAGTAAGTGCACATTGGCATGAAAGAAGAAATGGAAGGACACCTTGAGTGATCCAGCCTTGTGAGCAGGACTGAGAGGTGAGCTGGAAGCCGCGGGGTCCTGAGCAGGAGCTGGAGGCTGCTGGAGCTCATTCAGGGCAGCCTTTCGGGTCGCGCCTCCAGCTAGAGTTCATGAATATTCGGGTGCTTTATAGATTCGCGTTTTGTTTTCTCTCTCTTTCTGTCTCTCTCTGTCTGTCTGTCTGTGTCTCTTATAGACCCCAACTCCCCTTTCCCCTGTTAGGATATGCTGGAATGCGCCTCGAACACAGTGTTTCCATTAAACGCAGCTCAGGGGAGTCGAGGAGAGAGAGAGAGAGAGAGAGAGAGAGAGCGCACCAGCTCCAAATAACCCAAAAGGGACGAAGACTTCTGTGTGCACGTGCAACACATTTGCATTTTACGTCACGTGCGAATGGAACTGCGTGATGTGCACCGCACGCCCCGCACGCCAGTCTCATTCCCACTTCCATCCAACAGCAGTTTAGCGCAAATAAAGCACTGAGTAATCGCTTGTACAAACACAGCACTCTTCTTATTATCGCGGGTGCCGGTTGAATAAATTCATAATAAACTCGGATTGAGTTCACTTTTATTGAAAAAAAAAAAATCTCTTGTGGTTTTGAGGCTTTAATGTGTGCGGAGGAGGAATTGCGCTTTAGTGGAAAGTAATAAGCGGCCGCCTGGTGCCTGTGCGCCTGCGCGCCTGCGCCTGACTGATGCGCGCTCCCGACGCAGGGAAATCATAAAGGCTCTCAGCTCGAGTATAAACATCCACGAATTTAACAAATGAAACCTCCCAGCCTGCTCGGGGATCTCCGGGGATTTCTGCGCCCGGTGTTAAACAACGTGTCACATGGACAACTTTCTCTAAAGAAAAGGTTCTTCTTTATTCGGCTCACAACGCCATCTACAGACAAGCGCGTGCGTTTTACCCCCATGTGCTACCCCAGCTGGTGCGAAAGGTATCAGGGGCATCAGGGGCATCGGGGTAGCTTTGTATCCTCTCCCTCCTTCTCACAAAAAGAAATAATAATAATAATAATAATAATAATAATAATAATAAAATGGGCTGAGCCAATCACTTTCCCAGATTCCTCCTCGTATTTAATACACAATGGATCATAAAACACAATCCCTCACCCTGACAGGGAGAAAATAGAAGCGCTCGTGGCTCGAGCCCTGGCGATTTATGGCTAAATGAAAAAGACTTCCAGTAATGGACGAGTCCAGGAGTGGCAGGAAGTCGATGCGCGGCGGACCGGAAGCGCTCTGGAGTTCTCAAGGAACGCCGGTGCATGGGAATCTCTCGCGCTCGCTCGGGATTTTCCCCCCCTGTCCTTCCTCCGTTCCTGCCCCGAGATTTCACAAACAATGGACATTATCTGAACGTGGAGTTCAATGCCACAGATAACGGCGAGACGCAGTGATTAATCTCCATCAGCGCGTGACACACAGCCGCCAAAGCAGCGCTGAGCGCGGAGACTACACTGGCTTTTAACATCACTGGAATAAACGTCTCATTCAATACGAGGCGCAGCATCCTGCTGCTGATTACTGCACTCCAGCCTCTGTCCTCCTGATCATCACGTCAGACTGCTTTTAGTGTCCCTTTTTTTTGTTACAATAAGCGAAATAAAGCGTGAATGCGGCTAATAAAAAATACTAAACGCTAAAAGTGATTAAAGCTGCATCCTGCACGTGCAGCTTCACAGGGCCAAGATATCCATCCATGCTAAAGGAGAAAAAAAAAGGCTACAAAAGATGTCAAGGGACAAGGACATCCAGAGTGTCCGCAAAGTCTCCATACATGGAGGAAATGAACACTTTTTTTTTTTTTTTTTAACAAAATGTCTTTAACGAAATTGTTCAAATGTATAATTTTTTCAGATCGCTTTTAAGAATGTGTTTGATGAAAGAAGAAAGTGGTGAAGTCGTTCTCAGGGCTGGACCTGGAAGCTGTGGCAAGGTTGCAGTGGACATGCAGCTGCATGCAGATGTGTGAACACGAGTTCGTCATGAGAGGAAGAGACGGCTGTGTGTGTGTGTGTGTGTGTGTGTGTGTGTGTGTGTGTTTATAAAGACATGGCAATCATGTAGAGGATGATTTATAAATAAAGTTCTTTCGGGACACACTGTAGTTTGGTACCTTTATTTCTAAGAGTGTAAGAATTTTCTCTGCACTTCTTGTTGCTATTGCGTGTACTTGTGCTGTGTGTGTGTGTGTGTGTGTGTGTGTGTGTGTGTGTGTGTGTGTGTGTGTGTGTGTGTGTGGAGCTCTGGAGGGTCTTCTCCTTGTAGAGCTCGCGGCAGGTGTAGCTTGTGTTTTCAGTATCACACTGCATCATATCTCTTTGGCTCTGAATGGACCATCAGGCGACACGGTTTGCACATTAATAATTTTTTTTTTTTTTTTTACACATTCAAGCTCAAGTTGAACTGGAGTTCATGCGCTGTGCGATCGTAATTATTTTTTGTCCTGAGATGGCTCTGGAGAGAGTTGGATCCGGGGTGAAGTCGTGCACCACTGATGTACTGAGAGCGGGTGTTGTGTTGCTGAGTGTATCAGCACACACACACATACAGATTTAGCTGCGCTTTCGGACGCGGGGTGATGGCTGGGGGTCCGACCTGCCTGTGACCCGCCTGCGCCCCTGCGCCTCTGCGCTCCCGACTTCCGAGACAATCCTCCCTCCTTCACCCCGCCGCGTCCCTCCCTCCCTCCCTCCCTCCGCCTCAGTGCTCATCATCCACCCCTCCCTCGCTCCCTTTCCTTCCCTCCCTCCCTCCATTTCCCTCCCTCCTTCTCTCTCTCTCTCTCTCTCTCTCTCTCTCTCCCCCCGGACCGGACAGCGCGCGGCAGGACGAGACGAGACAGGAGCGAGGATGCGCTTTTAACGAGACACCGCGAGCATCACGTCACGGACGAGTCTTTTTCCTCGAGCGGACAGAACAAGCGCGAGGGCACGACAAAAAGATAAAGGAGGGGAGGGGGAAAAGAAAAAGTTTGCATTCTTCATGCGCCGGAGCTGAAGTTGTTTTTGTTTTTGTTTTTTTGAAAAAAAAAAAAAAAAAAAAAAGAAAGAAAGCAAGAAACTGGAACATTTCCTCGACGCACGTGGACGCATGGGACACAAACCCAAACTCTTCACGTTATCCTCCTCAGCCCTGACTTTCTGAACGCGCGCTCCTTTTTGTGTGTGTGAGTGCGTGTTTTTTTTTTTTGTTTTTTTTTTGTTGTTTTTTTTTTCTCCACTCTTCCTGCACCAGAGCTCACGGTAAGCGTTTTGTGTTTTATGCTCGAGCTCGAGCGCGTGTAACGACTCCGATAATACTCGCTCCATCCTTCACCTTTGAACTCTCCGAAGTTTCATTCC
>CM075016.1:917035-919535 GCA_037576675.1 Pangasius sanitwongsei | reverse complement strand
TACCTTTTTTACTTGCGGTTTGTTTTGAATCCACTGAAACGATCCTATATAAAGTTGTAAATCCATCCTTTTAAGCTCACGTCTAAATGATAAGCAGTAAACTTTAACCCTGACGGCAATCCGAACCGTCACACTCTCACACTCTCACACTCTCACACCTGCTGATCTTCAGTAATACTGAACACATTTCAAACCTAAATCAAACGGAAGATCTGGCCAGAGATCTTCTTGCCATTTGAATCCCGTTTCCGTAGTTTCATTTTTATTTATTTATCCGAGACAAGCTGTGAGGAAGCTCGAGGCTGGGCATAAGGATATTAATTGTTCACTGTAATTATGAAATGTGACATGAACAGTATATCAATGGAAAACGACATCATTAAATATCATTATTACAAACTGTGGCGAGGATTAAATCAGGGCCAAATTCAAAGAGAAAAAAAAATCCTCTGCAATTCTTCTTCTTTTTTATATCTGAAAAATAAAGCAGCGTCGCTGGTAGTATTTCTCTGAACTGAAACAATTCAGTACCTGTTCTGGCTACTCCAGTTTCATATTATCACTGAATTCATTTCAGAGTTCGTTTTTTAAGAAGAAAACCTACGAGTTAAATATGATACCTGGATTATATTTTGAAAGAACTCACCATTCCAGGCCGATTCCCTGTACAGTCCTGCGTTTCGCCTGGACATACCTGAACACCTGGGCTGTAAATCTAGCATTTCAACCATCATTCAGAAAAGATGCTGACTTTCTGACTGTATTCAGATTTTTTTTTTTTTTCAAATTCTATTTTGGAAACAGTGACTGTAATGACGTTTGTGAATGAATAACTGATATTCTTCATCTTTAACGTGGTGCCATAACTTAAAATCAGCGGCGTCATAAGCGCAGGCCACAGGAGCGCAGTTACCAGAACACCTCAAAGCACGTCATTAATCACACCAACATCGCTAAACGATTCGGTTAAATTCTTTATTTAAGAGGAAGACTGAAAGGTGTAACACGCAATGACACGTCTTAATTAATTACTGACAAGAAGACATTCGTTCTTCTGCACTTTGACCCTGGAAGCACTTAACGTTTTGCGATTTCAAAAGTTTAAAAATAGATCACACCCCTAACACGAAATGACAGCGACGATGTCATGACCAATAAGATAAGCGACAGATTTGAGAATAGCTGTACGAGAATATTACGATTTTCAGTTTCTTCTCCTCCTCAGTTCCTCGTGTGAGACGGAGAGTTAGACAGAACAAGACCGAAGACGGATAAACACCTCTCCAGGTCGTTGAGCTCGAATCACGCCGATGACGTTCCGTCATAACACGCGGCCGCAGTGAGTCTTTACGGCTTCCGGCCACCCCCATGTTTTAAGAAGTGAGAGAAAGAGAGAAAGAACGAGACAGGAAAGGAGAGATATAGTAAGAACACTCGTTCTATTCAGTAGCAGCTCACAGGCTGATAGAATGCATAAAAGATTTCCAAAAATGCCTCTTTGGATCGTATCTCTTCAGGAATCTTTCCCGAAAGTGGCGCGGCACAAAGATCATTAGGAGACGGTCGAGCGAGCAGTGCTTTGAAGCTTTTGAGAAACTCCAACCTCCTGCTCTGATTAATCCTCTTGGTTTATGGACAATGGACTTATTCTTTAACCTGCTACGAACTCAAGGTGCATTTGTTCGTGGAGATTTTTTCACGATACTAGAGCAAAAAAAATGTTGCCAGATTCTACATAATCATATACAACAATAAGTAATATTCATGTACACAGCCTCCTACTATTGTAACGTGAGGAATAAAACACTCGGAGACGTGCTGTTCTAGGAAAATCATCAGTGACAGGGTGGTGTGATGCGGAGACACATTACTTTTACCGCAGTAACAGCCACGTAATTCCGAGCTCTGACTTCCCACTTCCGAGTTATTTCGGATGCAGCATTGCCCGCAGTGGAAAACTGGTTATTACGGATGAGTGCTGACACTGGAGACTCATTCCATAAATTAAATTAAATAAATTAAGTAGATATCTCCTTACAGAAAACTTCACCATATCAGTTATTATTATTATTGTTATTATTATTATTGTTGTTACTATAGAAACGATAACCAACGGGCGCATTAATAAAAACCTGTCATTTAAATTACAGGACAGAAAAAGAATGAACACCTTCTGACGAATCAGATTTGAGAATTCAACAGCTTTTTCATACGTTTATATTCCATATGTGTATACTGTTATCATTGTTGCATTGGCCTAAATGAATTATGGGGTTTTTTTTTATTATGTTTTGGTATTATGATTTTTTTTTTTTGTGGACTGTGGACTAAAATTTATTAACAGCAGTTAATCAGATCCACGTGCTGAAAAACTGCTGATGTTCGTTTCTGATTAATTATTAAGAACATTTGGGTCAACTCTGAAATCGAAGATAAGGCTTTAAAAGGTTGCTCAATCTTATCAGGGGTTTGTGTGTGAGTGTGTGTGTGTGTGAGTGTG
>CM075016.1:904535-912035 GCA_037576675.1 Pangasius sanitwongsei | reverse complement strand
TTCACCTTTCACCTTTCTCACACATGTATATCTATGTGTGTGCTTTTTAGAGAGTGTGTGTGTGTGTGTGTGTGTGTGTGTGTATGTGTGCTTGCAGTTTTTCTGAACAGTTATCCAGATTGTACCCACGTCTATATATGTGTATGTTTATGTTTCTGTATGTCCTTCCTGTCATTCATACACAAGAATTCCTCCATTATTCGATGGAGTGTGTATTGTGTGTGAACATGTGTGTGTTTGTGTCTCCTTGTGTCTTTCCATGTGTGTGAATCCCTCTGTCATCACATGTGAACGCCGGTGTCATTGTGCGCAGGCATGTGTGTATTTCCGTGTGCATGAATGGCATTGTGATATTGTGTGTATGTGTGTGTGTGTGCGTGTGTGTGCGCGTGTGTGTGTGCGTCCCTCTCACCCAGCAGGTGTTTACAGACCCAAGTAACTTGCAGAGGCACATCCGCTCGCAGCACGTTGGTGCACGGGCACACGCCTGCCCCGACTGCGGCAAAACCTTCGCCACGTCGTCCGGCCTCAAGCAGCACAAACACATCCACTCGTCCGTCAAGCCCTTCATGTGTAAGTCTCTCACCCCCTTCATATGTAAGTCTGACACACACATACATACACACATACACTCGCACACACTCACTCGATCGATCTGTGTGTAACGGTAACATGTTACACATAGTGCTAGTAGAACTGATTCTAAATTTGACGTAGGTTTTAAGCCTGACTCTGATTGGAAGCCTAAATATGACCTTTACTTTATGACACATGACCTTTGACTCCAGAAGCTCCGAGCATGACTACTTACAGAACGGAGTGTGTCAGTGCTTCACACCGAATTTTACTTCTTATTTTATATATTTATCGATGTATTATATTTTTTCTCATTAGTAAAGAATGGAATTTAATTAGCAAAGAAAGAAGTAATTAATGACTGCACATAACATGGAGCAGATGTGGAACGATCTGTACACACACACACACACACACACACATCTGCTGTAAACAAACTGAGTCAGAGTGATTCTGTGGATAATTTCTCTTTACTGAAGTCAGTTCCTGTCCTTGTAAAACGTCACTCAGTCTTTACTTTCTGCTGTGCATCTAGAATAATAAAAACAAAGATTTCCTCCATTCTCGGCTACCATCATTTTATATCACCACCTCATGCTCTTCCCAATACCCAAATGAACTTTGACCCTGTAACCTATGTATGAACTTTGATATCTGTCCCTTGACCCCGGTGCCCTGACCCCGTACACGCTGACCTCAGTGCGGCCGCTGAGAAGTTGCCATCTCCCTCGGCCACACAGTAACAAGGGAACGTTGGCCATTCCAGACAAATAGCTACCACATGTAGTTCAACCATTTACAGCAATCAGCATTTAAACGAGCGGCTCTAACAACAGCTAATGACCACAAACACCCACACACACACACACACATACACACACACACATACACACACACAGCAGCCCAGCCAACAACGGTATCTGTGGGGGGCTTTGTTTGTTCGTATCCACTTCAATTGCATGTGAACTGTACATGAACTACTCACAGTGCAGTTGTAAGTGTGTGTACGTGCAAGAGTGTGTGTGTGTGTGTTTGTGTGTTTGTGCATGCGTGCTTATGACGACTGTCAGATTGAGATAAATCTTGATATCAGAATATTACAGAGATTATTATGTGAAGTCCAAATCTGATTGGAAAACAGTACTGTGTTTGAGCAGGGTGGTCCACACACACACACACACACACACACACACACGTGCACACACACGCACACACACACACACACACGCACACGCACGCACAAGCTGTCTGCCATATATGATAATCAAACCCACATATTCAGGCAAACACCAAGAGACCAAGGCACACAACACACACACTTGCTTGTCTTACTGTCCTTATGAGGACCTTCCACTGACATGATTATTAATGCAGCTATTTAATACGCTTACACCTATTACAACTAAATCTAACCCTCTTCTTAATCTCAGTAACCAAAAGGAAACATTTAGGCTCTTTTAGGTTTTTAAATAAAAGCTGCAGTTTTTGTATTTTTCTTTTAAAAAAGGGGAAAAAGGCAGTTTTCCTTGTGGGGATCTGACAAATGTTCCTATGGGACATAACAAATGTCCCCACAAGGTCAAAACTCTGAGGTACTCCTATCCTTGTGGGACATTTGGTCCTCACCAAGATTTAAACACACACACACACACACTTCTGGTCTTGGTACTAATTTCACTGCTGGATGTTCAGCATGCCAGAATGTGTGTATAATATTTAGTTCACCTGACAAAACACACAAGTTCATATCCCTCCTTTCTCAACTTCACACCCGCTCATCCTGTGTCTGTGTGTATGTATGAGTTACACATGAGCAGGAAGAAAGACATGATCACACATACAAGGTCACACACACACACACTAGGTGTCATCCTCTGCCTTTGCACTAATATTTACACTTGCTCTTTTGATCCAGGCCTTGAGGAGGCCTTTTAGCTATAAACACAGCTAAGTGCAGAATTTACCTTCACACCTAATACCGCACACACAGTGACTCACACACACCTCACCGTCTTCCTCCCTATAAATTTGGGAATGTAACGAGATACGTAATTATGAGTTATGGTGATGGTTTAACGGCTTAGTTTCTCATGTGAGGTGTTGCGTGTTGAGATATAAATGAAAGTTTTATTGTATTAAACTTGAGTCATTGTGTGTGAGTTGAAGCGCTGGTTATATACAATACTCAGTGTGAAAAGACAAGTGTTTCGTGATGGAGACAGTTGTTCACGAGGAGTGTATCAGCGGGGATAAAAAGGTTTTATAAGAAACTTTGCTGGATTTGCTTCAATCATGAGGAGCATTTGAAGAAGTTTAGATATGTTTGCGTGTGTAAGAGACAGGTCAGTGAGGGTAATCCATGGGAACGGACCTGCAGGATAGGATTCATTCAACTCAGTTTCCTTCTCACGACCAAAATAGAGCCATTGTGCTGTCTCTTAGTCTCAGCCTGTGTCCCTTTGCCACCATATGTCATTGTCTCACAATATCACTCTGCTCTGGGTGTGTGAACAAGAAAATATTCTTATCAATTCCTATCTCTCCTGCAACCTTTTCTGAAAGCATAACTACTGTAGGTGTGTATGTATGGCATTACATAATTATCTTTCCCCCCCCATGCCCTTACGCTGCGTGTTTGATTGTCTGCAGGCGAGGTATGCCACAAGTCCTATACCCAGTTCTCAAACCTGTGCAGGCACAAGCGCATGCATGCTGACTGTCGGACTCAGATCAAGTGCAAAGACTGTGGCCAGATGTTTAGCACCACTTCTTCCCTCAACAAACACCGCCGCTTCTGCGAAGGCAAAAACCATTTTGCTGCTGCCGCAGGAGGGCTCTTTGGCCCTGGCATGGCTCTTCCTGGCACTCCCGGAATGGACAAGTCCTCTCTAGGACTGGGGCCAGGCTCTGCTGGTTTGGCAGATTATTTTGGTCCAAATCGGCACCATGGCGGACTAACATTTCCAGCTGCTCCTGCAGCATTCCCCTTCAGTTTTCCAGGACTCTTCCCATCTGGACTGTACCATCGGCCACCCCTCATCCCTGCCACAACTCCCATAAAAAGCCCATCAGCCTTGGATTTCCAGAAGAGTCCACCATTATCCTCGCCTGTGTCTGGGATGCAAGAGTCCCAGGACCTCCTGATGAGCCTCCGAAAGCACTCGATCAATGGAGAAGGAACAGAAAATGGGCCAGAGCACCTAATAGAAGGCTCCACCACCAAGGCAAGACAAGGCATCAAGACAAGTGACCATTCAGAGAGCAGTGACCTGGATGATGTTAGCACACCAAGTGGAAGTGAGCTAGAGAGTACTTCCGGGTCAGAACTGGACAGCGATGCTGAGAGTGACCGTGATCAAGAAAGGGATCGGGAAAATGGGAAAGGACCAAAGAGGAGATCCAGTAGTCCTGCCATGGGGCAAAGTCCCACCCGTGGCAGCTCTAACAATGGCAGTGCTGGCAACATAAACGGAACTGATGTGCCTCTGCAAGGACTTTTTTCTCCCCCTTCGGATGAGCGTAGCGCTGTTTCTGGAGCCGTCAATGATTCCATCAAGGCCATTGCGTCCATTGCGGAGAAATATTTTGGCTCCACAGGACTGGCAGGGCTGCACAATAAAAAAGGGGACCCGCTGGGATACCCTGCCATGTTTCCCCTCCCCTTCTTTCCTGCCTTCTCTCCCCCGGTCTACCCCTTCCATGAGAGGGAGCATCTTCGACCTCGAAGCCACAAAGGAGAGCCAGAGAGCCCATTGCAAGAAAGCAAGAAGCCACAAGGCAATACTGCTGAATCTCCCTTCGACCTCACCACCAAGCGCAAAGAGGAGTGCCTAGCGCAGACCCTTGCCACCTCAAAGCTGGAGGTGCCTCATATACTCTCGGCCAACCAGGACCAACCACTGGACCTGAGTTTGGGGGGGCGGAGCCGGAGCACACGCCTAAAATCAGGGGAGTCACGGAAGAACCACATAATTGGAGAAGACAGAATTGAGACAGAGCCTCCAAAAGCAGACTCCACTATCCAGCACGCAAGACCCACCCCATTCTTTATGGACCCAATCTACAGGTACTGTCAATCACAAGCCCCTCTCATTACCACTGTATAGCTACATAACATAGCAAATATTGACAAATTACAGTCACAGAATAATTCTTAATGATTTAAATTGTATGATGTTTTCCTACCTGAACCCGTATTCTTCGTGTAAGAACTGATGGAAGTTGAATTTTTAGCAGGGTTGAGAAGAGAAAAGCGACGGATCCGTTTGAGGCGCTGAAAGAAAAGTATATGCGTCCCACACCAGGCTTCCTCTTCCACCCACAGGTAAGGTTCCTGAAATGTTCTCTAAGTCATCTCCAAAAATCTGCTTTACCCAGCCTTCCCAGTGTTCATGCATTGTTCTCCAAAGGTTTCCCTTAGTTCATGGTTGTTCAACACTACATCGCATTGTTTGGGTTCTTTGGTTAGTTCAGGGTTCTTCAGTTCCTACAGGGCTTCTACTTGAACCCAAAAACTCGACATGTCATTGGGTTCTACACAGAATCTTTAAGGATTTCCCTAAAGGGACAAACTTTAAGGGTTCTAGATTTTGCCAGTTTACTATTATTGAGGTGCATTTCAAACTTCGCCGATATCAAATGACACACTTTGGCCTGCGTGCGTGTGTTTCAGTTTTAGCACTTTTACTTTTAGCGTGTTCTCCACATGCTCCATCCTGCATGTTGTGCATGATACAGTCCAGATTTGCCAGGCAGAGAGATGGTGTGTGGTGAGACGTCCTTCAGTGTGTGTTTTCCGCTAGGATATTACAGTATAATTCCATGTTAAAACTACCACATATTGCCCTCATGCCGGGACTGTGTGTGTGTGTGTGTCTGTATTCACTATCATGGGTCTAGAATTACATATTATTTTTAACAGCGCTCTCTCTCTCTCTCTCTCTCTCTCTCACACACACACACACACACACACACACACAATCCTCTGCTATAGTGTTTTATAGGCTGTTCCAGCTTCTATTTTACAGGCTGTTTGACTAGGCAGATTTATACTGCGTGTCTGCTCAGTGTCTGTGCTCGATAACATCCACATGCGCGCCACACACAGCCTAACGAGGTGTCCTATCAGCATCCACTTTACTGTTTTACACACACTGCCCTCACCTATCAGCAGCAGGAGGAGTACTAACAGTACTGATGCATTATGGGAGATGTAAATAAGTCTGATCAGTACTGAAGAGCAGTAGGATGATTTTAGCAGGTTATTAGCATTTCAGTACTTTCTAGTTGGTGTGGCTGTAATGTTCACTGGCCCACGTGAATTGTTTTAGTTGAATATTAAGTTAATTATCATAGTTTTAACCGTCGCATTGTGCGAGTTTATTGGTAGCCATTTTGTCGAGAGCTAATGCTGCCTTCGAGTGTTCTGTGGATAGTTAGATTTCCTACATCGCAACAAGCTGTAATTATCTTCTTAATGTTTTTGCGTCATTGTAAACATGGAATACTTTGTGAGATAAATTAATAGCTATGGCCTAATAAATAAATAAATAAATAAAATCCATCAAATTCTATAGAATTCTTTCTCTGCCATGATGAAAGGCTAAAAAAAAAGCAACAAAGCATCTTTGGGTTTTTTTGTTTTTGTTTTTTCTTTTTAGGTTTTGATTTATTTTTTTTTTTTAGTTCCACTTGTGATTACAAATTGAAGGGAGGCTCATTTGCTGTTTTTGGGATTTACAATGATTCTGATATCATGTGAAACCTGCATAACATTTCAACATTTACAATTAAGATTTTTTCAGCCAATCAGAATCTGTTAATTCATACGATTCTTGATTTTGATTTGTTGTTTCCTTTTCTCCTACCTTCAGCTCCGCATGCCTGATCAGAGGACCTGGGTGAGTGTTTATGAAGTCTAACTACCTGTGACATCACTCGTATCACACACACACACACACACACACAGCATTTAGGATTGCGTAGCAATAAACTACATGACATTTCTGTGTTTTAATCACACAAACACATTTAGAACTAGGTTTAAATATGATCACACACACACACACACTCAGGCCATCTCAGCGAGTCTCACACAGATGACTCAGTCAGTAAGGTCATTAATCACCGTCTTATCAGAGAGAAACTGCAGAAGCCAGTCATGTATCATTTCTAATGAGAGAACATTATTTCCAGTCCCTCGAGCCATTTGTCATGCATTACACAGGAACGCCGTTCCCACAGCATCTGTGTGTGTGTGTGTGTGTGTGTGTGAGAGAGAGAGAGAGAGTTGGTTATTAAAGGTTATGGCAGCCGCACTTTCATCTTCTTACACCACATGTGTGTGAAAACTGCATTTAGCAAAACCATCAGGTGTTTGATAAAAAGCTTTTAGATGAAATGGAGTTTGTAGTGCTCAATGCGTGAGTGTGTGTGTGTGTGGGGGGTGTATGGGTGAGAGAGTGTGTGTGAGGGTGTGTGTGTGTGTGAGAGAGAGAGAGTGTGTGTGAGGGTGTGTGTGAGAGAGAGAGTGTGTGTGAGGGTGTGTGTGTCTGAGAAAGAGAGAAAGTGTGTGTGTGTGTGTGTGTGTGTGTGTGTGTGTGAGGGTGTGTGTGAGGGTGTGTGTGTCTCTGCATGTGAGATTGTGTGTGTGAGGGTGTGTGTGAGGTTGTGTGTATGAGGGTGTGTGTGTGAGAGAGAGAGAGTGAGAGTGTGTGTGAGGGTGTGTGTGTGTCTGAGAAAGAGAGAAAGGGAAAGTGTGTGTGTGAGAGTGTGTGTGTGGGTGTGTGTGTGAGGGTGTGTGTGTGTGTGTGTGTGTGAGGGTGTGTGTGTGTGTGTGTGTGTGAGGGTGTGTGTGTGTGTGTGTGTGTGTGTGTGTGTGAGTGTGTGTGTGTGTGTGTGAGTGTGTGTGTGTGTGTGTGTGTG
>CM075016.1:892693-893892 GCA_037576675.1 Pangasius sanitwongsei | reverse complement strand
TCTCTCTCTCTCTCTGTGTGGTGTCTCTCTCTTTCTCTCTGTGTCTCTGTGTGTGTGTGTGGTGTCTCTCTCTCTCTGTGTGGTGTCTCTCTCTCTCTCTCTCTGTGTGGTGTCTCTCTCTTTCTCTCTGTGTCTCTGTGTGTGTGTGTGGTGTCTCTCTCTCTCTCTCTCTCTCTCTCTCTGTGTGGTGTCTCTCTCTCTCTCTCTCTCTCTCTCTCTCTCTCTTTAGGCTTACGCCATGATGTTGTCTCTGGCAGATAAAGACCCTCTGCCCCCTTCCTCTCACGCTGCCTCGGTGTGGCACACACTCGGACGCGCGGCCGAGTCCAACGCCATCCAGTCCCTCAGTCACGTATGATGTCC
This sequence comes from Pangasius sanitwongsei, assembly GCA_037576675.1. Classification (NCBI taxonomy): domain Eukaryota; kingdom Metazoa; phylum Chordata; class Actinopteri; order Siluriformes; family Pangasiidae; genus Pangasius; species Pangasius sanitwongsei. Next base: position 893,529 of record CM075016.1, on the reverse strand, counting down.
TCCACGACTGACTTCTGTTGGACCTCTAACTCCAACCACAGGCACTCGGACCAAACTCGGCCTGGATCATGCACAGCCCATACACTGCTGAGTAGAGCGCTTTGTTCTTCTGAAAACACTAATGTCAGGGTCCTTGGAGTGTATATACACACACACACACACACACACACACACACACGGTATCCAATAACACTAGTCATTACCTAATCTGACATTACACATTAGATTGATTTTATTCCAATGAATGATTTTTTAATGATGGTGATTTACAATATAAGACAAATGTCTCGATGATGATGATGATGATGATGAAAGTCATGCAGATATTAGTAATAAAAGTTGTATTTATTCTGTCCAGTTTCTATGTTTTGCACAGCAACGGCAGCTCGTAAACAGGGGAAAGCTTCACTAAAGTGTAACACTATGATATTACGATATATTGCAATATTTTCCTTTCCACTGAGTCGCTTAAGGGGCCCTTGAGAGTCTTCCATATTAAAAAATAAAGAAGAAAAACATTTCACACACACACACACACACACACACTCACAGATCGTCAGTCCATGTTTTGTGTGCGTGATTGTCATTCAACGTTGGTCGTATTCGATACGTTTTTATCATTATTATTATTTTTTATTATTAGATTTGTTTCATGTAACACACATCAGCATCCAAATTGTATTATAAAGCTTGTCTCACACACACACACACACACACACACACACTGTTACTGATGACATTCCCTTTAAACCAGAATAATCTACAACAACCTTTTTAAAAGGGCAGGATACAGCATTGACTGGCGTGTAAATTAATTGTAATATATATATATATAT
>CM075016.1:872693-887693 GCA_037576675.1 Pangasius sanitwongsei | reverse complement strand
TGGCTCACACTTGTATGAACAGCATGTATGAACACACACACACACACACACACACATGATTGCCCCAAACATGGCACCATGACTCTAGTTGGCACATCCATCATGGCTCCTGGGAGTGATTAGAGCTACCACCACCGCTCTTTTCTTGATTAGCTTGGCACCATGTTGTTTCCGACTCACGCCAGGATTAACCAGCTCACCTCCCCTCGGCTGGAGAAGCCTTTCCTCTCACCCTCTCGTGCCGTTCACGAACCCGGGAATTCAGTCGGAGGGATAAAACCCCACGGCGTTATAATGAATATTTGCATTTTCATCACATGATTTTGAGTTCTCAAGGAATAATTTACAGCACTATTATTATTCAAGCTTTCTGAGGCATTATTAGAGTTTATAAAGGCTTACAAAAGATTTCAGGCACCATTAAAATGACTCATGAATATAGGCTTCACCGAAAGTGTTACAGAAGTTTATTAGGTTTAACAAATTAGCGTGGAGAGTGTAGTGTTTAATTTTGGCAGTGTATATTTTTGGTTTTGCTCAGTCTCACCAGATGGCACCAAACACAGACTCACTCAGAAGTCACCTAGCAAAGGTTTTCCTGTAATCCTTCTTCCACGCTTGTAACAACAGGCTCTCGTTTTCATTCCACACGCAAATTTACTGACGGAGCCCGAGTGGCCTGGTGTCAGCTAGCGAGCAGCGACTCTAGTTAAAATGCTGCATTCCCCTGGGACGCGGGTAATTAGTGTTATTGATGGCTGCGGATCCCGCTGTGCATGTGGCTTTAATATGACAAGATCAGTCAGAGTGCCTGTGAGATCCAGTGGATTGTGGATTCAGAAGAAATGTGTTGATCTTTAAACTACTATTCCCTTAAATGGTCCTATTTTCTGTGATACTTCAGTGTACAGTAGTTTTGTTTTTTTAATTTCAGATTGTTTTTTTTACGGTCATGCGTATGATGTGGCCTTCCACTTTGACCTTCATAAATTTCCCAGAATTGTTTCCTCTGTATGATCACAGGATGTGAAAATATGTTTGTAACTGATGTTTGTGTTTGGTGTTTGTGACTGGGGTGTGTGATTGGGGTTTATGTTTGGAGTTTGTGATTGGGGTGTGTGTTTGGTGTGTGTGATTGGGGTTTGTGGCTGGAGTGTGTGATTGGAGTGTGTGATTGGGGTTTGTGATTAGAGTGTGTGATTGGAGTGTGTGATTGGTGTTTGTGTTTGTGTTTGTGTTTGGTGTCTGTGACTGGAGTGTGTGATTGGAGTGTGTGACCGGTGTTTGTGATTGGAGTGTGTGATTGGAGTGTGTGATTGGAGTGTGTGATTGGTGTTTGTGATTGGAGTGTGTGATTGGTGTTTGTGATTGGAGTGTGTGATTGGAGTGTGTGATTGGAGTGTGTGATTGGTGTCTGTGATTGGTGTTTGTGATTGAAGTGTGTGATTGAAGTGTGTGATTGGAGTGTGTGATTGGAGTGTGTGACTGGAGTGTGTGATTAGAGTGTGTGATTGGAGTGTGTGTTTGGAGTGTGTGTTTGGTGTTTGTGTTGGGTGTTTGTGACTGGAGTGTGTGATTGGAGTGTGTGATTGGTGTTTATATTTGGAGTGCGTGATTGGTGTGTGTGTTTGGAGTGTGTGACTGGAGTGTGTGATTAGAGTATGTGATTGGAGTGTGTGTTTGGAGTGTGTTTGGTGTTTGTGTTGGGTGTTTGTGTTGGGAACAGCTCTAAGTATCCAGGTGAGAATATCTGCAAGCTGCTATCAGCTCCCCCTAGTGGCCTTTTCTCAGCCTGAAAACCTCTTCAATGCCCTCTTGTCTGTTTTCGCTGATGTTATCGACTATATATGGGGATTTCCATCACATTAACACACCCGAATTCCTCATGGGTCCAAGAGATTATACTCTAAACAAAAGTAGTACAAGAATAAAAGACAAGCAAACACATTTATGTCTCTTAACACTCTCCCCAGTGTGAGAGAATTAGAAGATACACATCTGTCCACCACAGCCTTAGCATTTTGTGGGTTTGTTTTTTCTAGCCAGAGAGCGCGCCGGCATTTTCTCTCTCAGTGACAGTTTCTCTCCCTTGGCTTTTTTTTTTAAAACTTTATCAGCACGGACATCTTGGCCAGGGGCCAGTTCAAAGGTCTTCTGAGAGCGAGTAAACATGCAGGAAAGGAAGCAGGGGACATGGCTACTCTAATTCTCCGTCGCTTAATGACGACATCATGAGATAGAGACGCTCTGCGAACACTTCATGCAGTGTGAAGCACAGAACAGATTGCTCCACGCATGCCTTATTATGTGCATTATATGGTATCTGTGAGATATATAGATATAGATATAGCACAGAATTTCCCTTGGAAATCACCTGGGATTTGTGTTGTATTTCCGTCACTATGTGCTTGTGAAGCTCGGTCCTTTAGCGTTATCGTATCGTATTTAACGCAGAGCTGCTTATCGTGGCTAATGCTGCATTTACATCATGCTGGAATTAATATTTCTGACCTTTGATGGATCATTTCATGTGGAACTTTCCATCCTTCTTGAGATCAATCTAAGATGCAAACTGTTGTGGCTTCCAGTGGTTTAAATGAGCTGTGTTTCAGTACTTCTGAACTTTTTTCTGAACTCCAGGCTTCCCTGAGCTCTGCTTACTTTCCTGTGATCTAACTTTGAGAATCTGTACTTTATTACTTACAATACTTTATTTTTTTCTTTATTTTCTTTATTCTTTAGTTGTGTGTAAGAAAGTAAGAAACTTACTTTTTATTCCCTAGATTTTTCTTCAGGCCTTCAAAAAGTACTTGTTAAGAATCTCCTCTTCTCTCATCCTACCAATAACTGTATGCTACACATAAACTGAATGGGCTCACGTGTTTGATTTGCATTTTTATTCATGTTTCAGTTTATAGCATCCTATCAAATTCTACAGTATCGAATAAAAACAGTCGAGAATCAAACCCAATTCTTCAGTGTGAGATCATCTGCCGTTAGCACCTTTTTAATACTCGAGTGCACTTTTGACTTGATATGTCCACTTTTAATTGAGTAAGAGTCTGACACATTATTTACGTATACTTTCACCTATAAGTATAATTTCTCAGTACTTTTTCCCACACCTGAATATTACTCAAGAATCTGAATGTCTTGCTACACTGCCATTGGTGACTTTAAAAAGATAAAAATACAAATTAGCCACCCAAACACGCAACTTAACACTGACGTATACACTGTAAAACGTGTTACTCATAACTACTTTGAATTATTCATTAACTACATTGACTATATATACTGTATATAATTATAAAGAGCAGCATAAGGCTATAACATTACAGGTCATTAATGAAGAAAAGTCAATTAAATGTTCAATACATGTTTTCTCATTAAGTTATAAACCTCAAGTATGCGTTAGACAGATAACCAAGCCTGTTAGCTCCTGCACTGCACTCGTTTAAATTAAACCAGGTTTAAATTGTTATGATTTTCTGCCTGATTATTTTTTTTTTGTATGCTGACATACAGAGACAAGACGCTCACTAAAGCACGATTTAGTGCCATTTAGTGTTTTTTTTTAAATCTCAGCATCGCTACGACGCTCAGCTAAAAGCCACCAATAATTATGCAACGACACGGGATTATGCAAAACTCTAAACCCAAAAAGGAAACGTCTGTGTTCATTTAAACTACTGGGTTGTGCACATTAATTAATATAAAGTTACAAGTCTACATGTCTGGCTTCTTGTACAGTAAAGCTACCAAGCATGCTAATGGACAGAAAATATATACTTATTTTTACATAAAATGTTTCTGAACGATCCCAGATCGTGTTGATTGACGTTATAAGCATGCCTGTGTGGTAATTTTCTTTAATCACAGGTCTATCGTTAGACTAGAGGATCTTCATATAATCATGGAGAACACACATTATCATGCAGTCTGGTGTAGATTTTATTGGGATCATCTCATACAGCATGAAAGGTAATAATCTTAAAACACTGCTGAAATTCTACTGTGTAAAATGGCTTAGCTAGCTAATCCACTAGGAAAAGGGTGTTTAGCCACCTAGCATATTTCTGCACTTTTAATCAAGGACATTTGTTAACTATTTCATTGCTACATGGAGCATAAACAGTAAAATTCCATAATATATAGAATATATAGAATATATAAAAAGCGCCTAGTGCACATGCTTTGTGCTCGTTATAGCGCTGTATCGTTACAACGCCAGGTTTGCAGTCAGATTAAAGGATTAAAGGCAGCTCTGAAACTCTTCAGAAAACCTGTGGAAGAGGGGTTTCATACCAACACAAACACAGCTGTCAGGTCTAGCAGCTTTCCAAACCTACTATTTATAATATTAGGTCTATGTACAGCCTATGTTTTGTTGGGGATGGAATGCTAAAATACAGAAATGTTCAATATCATTTCTGCTCAGAGTGTGAACCGTTTTGGGTTTTTTTTTTTTTGTTTTTTTTTCATTCATGAGTCCTGGTGTAAATTCTTTAATATAAAAGAAATGACATTTTGGGTTAAATGAAAGCCTTCGGAGTCTTGCCAGTGCTTCCAGTCCTTAGCAGACACTCAAACGAGACTTTTTTGAGAGCAGCACACGTCTCTGAAACCAGCAGCAGGACTAACTTAACAGTTAAATATACATTTTATGGCTGTCGGTGGTTGCTGACTGGCAGCACGTGGTCAGGACAGTAAAAAGAAATCTATCATGGAAGCTGTTTCGTGTTAGAGTTTGTGCAGCAAGGGAAGCTTTCATGGCTTTGAATACATTTACAAGAGCCGGAATTAGCTATTTATTTCTGGGACACAGTTTGACGGACTCTTGTGCCAAGGGAGTGTGTGTACGTGTGTGTGTCATGTTGGGCAGATTAAAGTCACGGTGTGTAGCGCTGTGGCCACCCAGTGTTTGCTGGATGGATGGCCCTAGGAGGCCTGTTTGACTGGTGTCAGGTGTGTGTGTGTGTGTGTGTGTGCGTGTGTGTGTGGATGGTCTTGAGGCCCCTTCTCATCAAGAAACAGGTGTGTGTCGTCCCTGGCCGAAGGCTTTAGCCCGATAAACATTATTGGAGAACATCTGTCGTCTGTCACAACGCGGGGCCGGTCGGAGAAGCCCCTCATCCATCAGTCTGGGTCCGCTGCACTTGAGAAATGCTTCAGGGACAGGTCTAGGATCTTAGCATGCACACACACACACACACACACACACACAAAGAGGCTGTTCCACTCAGGTGAGTCAGTGGATGACAGGTATAGGCAGGTGACCTCCTGTTTCATCCCAATCTCTGGCCTTAGCATTGCCCTATACTCAATCACACACACACACACACACACACACACACACGCAGCCTATGAATCCTATAATGGTTTGGTGAAAATGTATATACATATATATATATAAAAACGTTTGGAACGTTCCTGGAAGTGTGAGTCGTACCTTTTCAATCCGATTTGTGCCTCTTTCATTAGTAGAACTGGAATCTGATACATATCTAATAACAGCGGTATGATCTCAGTCTGGACAGGACTAGAATTCCTGCGACTTTTACATCAATCCAACTCCACATCCAGATATGAGCTCAGATAAAACTTTAATCTTGAGTGTGAAATCATAGGATTGTGAGAAGTATGTTGATGGGAAACACAGAAACAAAGTCAACAAAGAGCAACTGTGAAACTTTCTTCAGTAGATAATCTCAACCTAAGAACTGCTTCTGTAATCATAGAGACTGTCCTGTGCTCATCCCAGGACCCTTATTCACAATCTATTCATACTGAGCATCCTGTAAACATACTTATCAGTGTTTGACTTGATAGTATACAGCTGTAGAAGAGTAATGATTTATAATCCCACTATCTGGTGTCACCCAGAAGAGGATGTTTTAGACTCATCTCGTGGTTTCTTCCTTCATGTCTTCTCAGGGAGTTTTTCTTTGCCACTGTCACGTCTGGCTTGTTTGTTAGGGATCTTAATCTACATCCAGATTTCTGTAAATTTGCTTTGTGACACTAGCGCAATATAAATAAAATTAATTGTTAATCAATTTAAACGTCTCACGTTTTAACTGCGTTATGTTATGTGCTAAATTGTGTAGTTCCTGATGTAAAAGTTACAATATTCATTTAACTAATGCGTGAATAAAATAAGTTAAAGTCAAAAGGTTCTTGGACTCTTGTGAGAATAACTAAATCCAAGTTTAACCAGTAAAATATATTTTAAAAAGTGCAAAATAGATTAAAAAACAAATAAACAAACAAAACAAATGATTTTAAAAGCCATAGGTGCGTCAAAACAGTTAATCTTAGTTGTTTTAGTATCAGTTTGTTTTAAAAATGTCATTTTATTGTGCAGTCACATCAACCAGGGTTTTTTTTGTAGCCATGGACCCTGTCAGGTCAGCCAAGGTCACGAACTCCAACTCCCAACAGTCACCACAGCCTACAAACATGGCCGCACTGGACTCCACTTCCCAGAATACACACACACACACACACACATATACACACACTTCTTCGACTTCTAACAACTCACACCTGTTCCCAATTCACACACAATCACAGCCACACTATATATAGAGAGACACTCGCTCATTTGCTCTTCGTGAAGCTTTCACTCAGCTTACTCTGTGTTCTGGCGTTATCAAGCCTTGTGCATCACTGTGTTTATTATTCCTGGTTCGATCCTATTTCTGTTCCGTTTCCTGGGTTTTTGCCTGATGTAGTGTGTCCTGTTTGCCGATCACCCAACTTCTGCCTGCTTCTGATTACGTTTTTGCCCAGTGTTTTTGGATTGTTTGCCTTTTTCTCTTTAAACTGCTCACCTGTATTTGCATCTTGTGACAGACCCCTTTAACTGTAAAATAAATACAGCAGATGTCCTCGGTACAGATTTATTTTACAATTCAACTTTTCCAATATTAGGTTCATTACTTATATGTATACAATAATATTTTTGTATATTTATTGGAGCTATTGTTTATAGGCTAACTTGCTTTTGAGTTATTGAGGTTCGGAATAAATCCATTCAATTCAAGTGACCAGGCAAACAAATTAAAAACTAAATAGTGAAAATAATGTTGCTACGACATCTATCATGGGTGGTTATGTTGGCCAACACTGGCCCAGCGTTGGCAAAGGAGCTCTTCGCCAGCTTTGGCCCAATGGACTAAATTATGTTGGGCCAATGTTGGAACCCACAGTGAAATGGAGGATGGCTTTACACTGGGAAGGTGGATTTAAAGGTGGCTGAAATTGTATCAGCCATGATGGCCCAACTTTGGTCCAATAGACAAAATTACATTGGACCAGCGTTGGCACCCAGGTTTAGCCCAGTGGAATGGCTGAGACCGACGAACGCTGACCAAACATCAATTTGCTACCTGAATATTATAGCTTTCATAATGGTGGGTTTTGAATTCCACCACTGTAACAAAATTAAAACATCATGGACCCCCTAGTTATGGATCCCCAGACCCCACAATGAGAACCACTGACACACTGAATGAATACATAATATAGGAACAGATACAAAGCAGTTTCTAAGTCATTCAGGCATGAAAAATTTGCCAAGGAGTAAAAAAAAAACAATTGTTAACATAAAATAAAATTACCATCATTTCTACAGTATATGTGACATCCTATATCGATGTATGCACTTGACATTCATCACATTAACACCATAATAAATCTTTCATTTCAAATGCCATTCAAATGTTCTGATGACCATCTGAGATACATAGAAGCACCAAAACACCAATAGTGTCTCAGTCTAATCTCGGTCTAATTACTCATTAGACTGCACTGCATATCAAGATTTGTAGGAAAAGGACTGTTAATATGAATAAATCAGCTCAAGAACAGACATACACTGTCTTAAAGGGAGGGGAAAAAAACAGTATTTCATTCAAACCTCATAACAATTCTTCATTGTAGCACCATTTTATTCACCGAGAGGTTTGATCAACGAGACAGTATTTGCATTTCATGACTGCCTGAGATAAATAAAAGTAAACGCAAGTATTAGAGGAGACAAAGTACGTCCGTCTTTCACATCTCATTTTTTACACTCTTTTGTTGAAAGTACGGTACGAGGATAGGCCATTTGCAGGCTTACGGATTAGAGCTGTTTGGCGTGTAAGCGCTGGTGGATCACTGATCATCGGAGGCTTCGTTTACAGCTATCAGACTGAACCGGACAGCTCACTTTTAACAATATACACACAGTCACTCAGACAACGTGTCGAGTAACTGGATATCAGTCGCGCTTGTCACTGGAATCACATCACAGGAAATACATAAAGAGCCTGAAACCCATTCACTGCTGCTCAACTGGACTCAGCCGCAATCATCATTTTAAACCAAAATACACATTTCTGATACAAAATACTGCTACTTTATCTTCACTCACACACACAAGCGCGCACACATTTTCTAAAAAGAATCAAATACTTTTTTGCTGTACATGATAAGAAAAACAACAATTGCTCTCCCACACACTCTTCCACAACAAAGAATTGTTTTTACTTGTTTATCTGAAAATGTTTATCAGGAAAGTCTGCTAGCACTTCGTTTGCTTTATTGTTTGAGATATAAAACTGGCCAAATGTGCATTTATTCTGATAACTAATTAAACATGGATAAAATCAACTTCTGGGAAGTGCTCTCAGGCTTGAGCTCGAGAGTATACAGTCCTGCTTAATTTAGAATCATTACTTTAGTATAATTTACAACTTTGTTAATACGTTCTAGAAGGATTTTTTTTACGGGATAAATGTTCGTCACTGTGGTGGTGCTCTCAAGGATGCGTCTTTTGTGCCTTTTAGTTAGAGGAACAATTGTAGAGGAACAATGTAAAAGAACCAGTGGTGTTTCTTTAAACAGGTATTTACATTGTTCGTACCTCAGAGAACATTTGTTGCGCGTATTGCATTTGTTTCGCGTTATAACGTGTTTGGATGTAGTGAAATGAAAGGCTGTGGTTGCATTTGTGTGGTTTGTAAAATGTAAAATTGCATAGATCTTGTGGCTTTTACTGGCTGTTGCGCGTTAGGATCCCTAAGAATTTATGCGCACACACTTCCACACACGTGTGCTTATATGAAATGCACATACATTATATTCTTGGTCAACTTAGTGTATGGCTAAATCAGACTCAATTTCACATTCATACACACAACTGATGAACTGTGAAGTGGTTGCAGAGTCGTACACCACAGAAGACACACACACACACACACACACGTACAGAAAGTCTAAAGTGACCATTAATGTGCACTGAGTATGTATATGTGTGTTGGTGTGTGTGTGGGTGTGTGGTTAAACACAAAAAAATTTCAAAAGAACTTGTCACACATAAAAAGCTCGCAGTCTGTGTGAGTGTGAGTGTGTGTGTGTGTGTGTGTGTGTGTGTTTCCGGCAGCCGGAGAAGAGCGTTGTGTTACAGGCCTCTCCGTCTCTTTGGTGGGAGAGAGACAGCCAAGCTAAACTCTGAGAGAAAAACAGAGAGAGAAAAAGAGAGAGAGAGAGAATACCTGTATTAAAATCTGTCATAAGACATAAACAGTACGTTGGTGGTAGCGACTAATAAAGTGAGAAACCATGACTTAATGGAAATTAGGACAGAGCAAACAGACAGTGAGGCGAATGAGAGTGGGATTAAATGAGTGACAGCTAGTTCAGTTGTATTTGCACTTACTGTAATCAGAGACTTGGGGGTGTATTAAAGGAATATTCCAGCATTATTTTTATTAGTATCTGCTGCATCTCTACCATATGTGCGATTACACTAGAATTTCAAGACAGGACAATTCCTGCATTAAACAAAAAATTTTTAATGGAAAACACTGACTTGAAATCCCCTTATAATAGAAGTCTAAGGGCAGTTTTTTGTAGAGTCACTAATTGTTTATTTGAAATATACATATACTTGTTCTGAATGACCGGGAGCCCTGGAGGTTATTTAACTAGCAAGTGGTGAGAAATACTTGGATAACCTATGTCATGAGGAACCGACTCACCTTAGGACTGAGTGGGAAGTGGTTCGGAGACAACCTCTGCAGTCACTCCACTGGGAGGGGCAATGCTAACTGTTGTAGAACCTAGGCAAGAGACACAGTGATGCCCAGATACCCACAGCACAGACTTCCTGGAAAGACATGCTTCTAGGTAATGCCCATGAGGATGAGACATCCTGCATCTTATGGCAGGGGCCGGGTGACCAGCCTGCCTGCAGGCATCGGTAATGACATGCACCACCCAGTGGGCCAGTCTCTGTGAGGACAGGGACCCTTCCCCTATTACAAATATACTGTTTAGACTATTGAAATTCGACACCTTCCAGTGCAAATAGTACTGTAGGTGGTTTTTGAGTATAGCAAGAAATGCTCATGGCTCATGCTCATAGTTCTCCCACTCTTTTTGTTGAAGGGATCGCTAACAGAAAGGGTCAGTTCAGGATCCTGCATGGGGTCATAGAGGGATCTTAAGGGATACCAGTACATGGATATGATCCCACACTTGGCTCTTGCAGCAGGATAGCAGAAAAAGGTGCCTTGTTGCCTTCAGAGGTTGTGACAAATTTATGATCCCCCAAGAAGACACCACCAACAGTGCTGTGACGCAGTGCAATGGCCACCACAAATGCCTCCAAAATAAATGGGTACTTTCTGTAGTCCAGCTGTACCTGTAGCAAGGATAGTACTTTGGGACAACAAATAAGAGCAGCACTGAAACCAAGGGCTCAATGAGCCACTCCAAGGCTACAAGCAGGACTCTATGGTTTGATGGCTGAATTCTGTACAATTAACAGAATCATCTGCATTGGTGAAAATGAGTACATTAGACATTAGGGCCAGTCATGAGCCAGTGCGTCTGGACCTAGCAGACTGTTGAGCTGCAAAGTGAGTCAATTTTGCATGACCAAAGAGTTCCTCCTGTTTCCCAGACCTGGGGCACCACTTCTAGGTGCAGACACCATTATCTTGGATATATGTGCTGTCTTGACAACATCAACATTTTACCACCCTGACAAATGAATTGGTCTCGGAGGCTAACCACAGATGGGCTGACATGAGGAGTTTTCACGAGTTTATGAGTTTCATGAGTTTTCTGGCCTCATGCCTCCCTGGTGATTATAGTCTCTGACCGTCTCAATGTGGCAGTGTCTCAGAACTGGTAAGAACATTTTGAGTCAGCTGGCTGATGTGTTCTACTCTCTCACTGGGGCTCCACACACCTCCTGTGCCAGTACACTTACCCTCAGCCTATGAGGGAGGCATCCATGGTGACTATCTCTATCTGATGTGGCAGTGCTTTCAAGTGTCACCTTTCATGAGAAAAGCCTCATACTTTCAGCAAGTTAAGGCTTGTGCCAGTCAACCCATGGTTATTACAGGCTGATAACCCACTTCTGAACATTTGCTTAATTCCAAAGGAAATACTTTCGCACACATAGCGACCTGCCTCAATCTGATTGGTAAGCGTGCTAATGTCTGCTCCTAGGTGCAGCACATACAAGCCAGTCATCCAAATACAGCAGTATTCTCTGGCCATCAGAGGTGACAGGATTGCCTGCATGTGTCACGAAAATACCTGTGGTGCTAGAGAGATGCTGAAGGTTAGGATGTTGGAAGGTAAACCTCAAAAAATTCATCTGCCATTTGGCAACATGATAATATTGTGCATCCACTGACTATCATGAGTAGTCCAGTTGAGCCCTCTCAAATCTACAGAACATAAATGACTCTCCTTATTCTGAACTAGGAAATATGTTGAGTAGAATCCCCTTGTTCTAAACCACAGGATCTACACTTTTGATCATGCCTCTGTCCGAGAAGGAACAAACTTCTTTGAACAGAGCGTCAAACTTGATGGGGTCTGAAATTGACAAGGCCCTGAGCCCCGAAGTGGTTGGCGGCTAACGGCAGCCTCTGTCTTTCATGAGTAGACTTCATGGAACTCTTTTAGTTTTGGAGCTCCGTATTCGTTATTCCAGGGCATCTTTAGCTGCAGGCCCAACTACTTACCATGTCACATATGGTAGGTTTCGTGGGGTTGATGTACATGTGTTCAGCAGCACAGGCTATGCCAATTACACTTGCCATTATCCACAACATAGATTGGAAGACATCACCCCTGCATCCTGGCCTAGGTATCCCCCTGCCAAGAGAAAGATTTCGATCACCTTTGTCACTGAGGGGTTGATAGTGGCAGATTGTAGCAATCAATCCATGCAAGTAGGACAATGCCTGTTTATGCATCTGAACATTGAGGCTTTGTCTGGTGAACCAACGGGTTCACGTTTCAATGACAGGAAGCCTGCTCAGTAGATAAGGTACACACCATGCAGCCCGGCCACAGTATAGCAAGCAGTCCAAAACCTCCTTTATCGCTGTCTATATAGTCTTTACACTGCAGCACAGTGAAATCTTCTGTCACAACTGAGGTCACTGTATTCACTGTAGTCCAGCTAACTTCCCAAGCTCAGTGGTGGAGAGCATGGTATGGTGCACTCAGCTACACTAGCTGCACATATTCACAGCCCCTCGGATGTGATGGGCAATGATGATGGGCAATGTGGAAAAATGTTGAAGGCATCAAAAGTTGCATACAGCATGGAACCTGAGAGATAAGTGCCATAAAGTACAGAATCGTTTGTAGCTTGCAGACAGTTCAGGAGTGATGGATAGAAAGAACAAGGCTAGCAAGGGAACATGGGAACACAACTCAACCTAGTAGCTGGAGAGTTCCAACTGGCTCCAAAAAGTGCAAATATACGCACTGCAGCCTGAAGAGATACAAGGAGATGACAGGAGCTGATAGGAGCTCTGACCATAGTCATAAGCTGTTACACAAATAACTTGTGTATATAATTGTATTTATATCAAATAATTCTATGTCATAAGATCATTTTGTGAATTTGCTGAAGGTCTCGGCATGCACAAGAAGTTATACAGGTAATCCTCACCACCCCGCTCCATTATAAGTACGTTCTCGGGTCTTTTCTTGGTACAGAGACACAAGGTAAAATTCTTGCCTATCACACACACACACACACACACTACTATACAGTTATGGTGGATAAACATTTGGTTAACAGTGAATGGAGAATTTGCCTTATGCTATGTTAGAACAAAGCACCTTTTACTAAAGGCTTTTACTTACCTTTTATTAAAGAGAGCAAGTGAGAGAAGAAAAAAGTGAGGAGAGGAAAAAGATTCAAAAAGCCAAAAAAAAAAAGCAGGAGGAGAAGGAGGAAAGACAAGAAAGTAGCAGCAAAGAGAAAAAGGCATGTGACCTTAAAAATGAGAAGCAAATGTGGAAGGTTTCAGGGGGACTATGGGGTGTGTAAAGTGGGGGGAACAAACACACACACACACACACATGTTGCGCCCCGCTGTGGTTCACTTAACATAACTGTCAGGGAAGACTGACCAAAATGGAGAAAGACAGAAGAGTCTCAACATCCTATAGGCCTATCATAGTTCTCTTTCTCACACACACACACCGACACACACACATTCTTGGAGCAGTTTCAGCTTTCCGCACCAAGTGATGGACAGTAATATAAAATGGTAGGAATATTAGGTGGTGGATGGAAAAAGGTGTGGAAACACGTCTCTACCTCTCCCAGTCGCTGATATCACAATAAACAAGGTAATTAGACACCTTTCCGAAAATATTACAGGTCTTACATCAGGACTTTTTACGACACAGACTCACTTCACTTCTACTCACAGTACAGCTTTTGTGTTTAATAAAAGTCTCATTGGAACCTTATTTTTATTGGCTTTTTAATATACGGTTCTATTGGTACAGAAATCTGTATATCCTTTTATGTACATATAGTGAATCATTATCCATTTGCCAAATGATGTTTTTGATGTATTTTCCACACGCATTTGTTTCACTACCCTTGTGAGGAACTTCCACTGACGTAATTATTAATGCAGCTAATTAATGCTACGGCACACCTAAACCTAACCTAACTTATAAAATCGAACTTTTTCTATTAATAAAAACTGCAATTTTGGTTAAAAATAGTTAGACAGACACACACACACACACACAGACCCTTACCATCCTGACAAGTTGGTCCAAGCCAGGGGAGTGAACACACACAGCGTCCGTTTCGCTGGTCACACTGCCCTCCATGAGCGCAGTGACACTGTAGAGTACACTGAGGACCAAACGACCCGCTCACACACTCTGAGAGAGAGAGAGAGAGAGAGAGAGAGAAGAAGTGGTATTTATAGTTCATTTATAAAGAACTATGAATACATTAATATCATGTTACAAGATATTCATAAAGCATCATATTTTTTATGACTCATAAGCTCATACATTCTCTTAACACAATTAGCACTTTTTGACTATATAATACACAATAATAGAAGGGAGTGATTTATAATCGCACTATCCGGCGTCACCCAGATGAGGATGGGTTCCCTTTTGAGTCTGGTTCCTCTCAAGGTTCCTTCCTCACATCGTCTCAGGAGGAGTTTTTCCTCACCACCGTCACCTCTGGCTCACTCATTAGGGATAAATTTATAAATTGTATCCGGAATTGATATATTTCTGTAAACCTGCTTTGTGACATTGTTAAATGCGCTATACAAACAAAATTGAGCTGAATTGTACAGAACTAATTATTTATAAAAATGGATTACACTTTAAAGCTACTTTTGTTATGCAGTATGGATTGTTCACGTTTCATTGTAAGTAATGTTCATAACATGTTAGATCAGTGCAGTATGACAGTATGAGAGCTGACTTTTTTTAAATAAATTAAATATTTTAAAAATGCAATATAATTCTTCAATAATGAAAAATAATGAGCTTTTGTTATAAGATCCTATGACCATACACAACTTTACATCATACTACAAAATTTAACAACATACTACAAAACTTAACAACTGTGGAACATACTATAAAACTTTACATCATACTACAAAATTTAACAACATACTACAAAACTTAACAACT
>CM075016.1:843554-853611 GCA_037576675.1 Pangasius sanitwongsei | reverse complement strand
TACCTCCATCTTACTTACTGTACCTCCATCTTACTTACTGTACCAGCTCTCTATACCTCCATCTTACTTACTGTACCTCCATCTTACTTACTGTACCTGCTCAATAT
The DNA here is from genome assembly GCA_037576675.1 of Pangasius sanitwongsei. Classification (NCBI taxonomy): domain Eukaryota; kingdom Metazoa; phylum Chordata; class Actinopteri; order Siluriformes; family Pangasiidae; genus Pangasius; species Pangasius sanitwongsei. Next base: position 853,504 of record CM075016.1, on the reverse strand, counting down.
ACCTCCATCTTACTTCCTCCAATGGCTTCCTATCCTGTCCTCAGCCACAGTAATTCCTTAGAACCTCTTCTTCATAAACTGAGTTAATATATTTAAGATCTAGACAAAATAATAAGAACGTAATAGGAACTAAGCAGAAATTGCGTCACTTTAGTGAACTTGTTCCTCGGCACTAGTCGTAGATGAAATCGAAGTTTACATTTCTTTGTTTTATTTTGCAGCATTTAAAATGACAGTGAATATTTTCATCAGTTTGTCAGATCTGTATAAAAAAGGACACTTACACAGATGGCAGAATTTCCCATATAGTCCAGCTGCACAGAAACAGCCTCCATACACGCGGTGACAGCGTCCATTATTGGGGCAGTTACATCTCCTGCGACAGAACGTCCCGAAAAAGCCCTGAGGACATCCTGGGGACAGCACACACAAGTCCTCAGAGCAAAAAACACTTACTTCTAGAACAAAAAGCTATAAAAGTGAAGATGATGCTGACTCAACAGTTTTAAAGAATTGTGGTTTTGGTTTTGAATTTTGTGTGTTTGTCATATTTCATGTCGTCAGATGTGATTGACAGCTGGAAAGCAGGTAAAGTAAGAGAGAGAGAGAGAGAGAAGAGGTAGAATGAGGAAGTGGGGGCAGTGAAGGGTGTGTGTGTGTGTGTGTGTGTGTGTGTGTGTGTGTACCATCTTCACAGTGCAGGCCTTGGACTCCAGGAGGGCAGAGACACTTCCCGCTTACTGGATCACAGCGTCCACCGTTCTGACATGCACACACACTGTTACAGCCCACACCATACATCCCCTCCATACACACTGAGAGAGAGAGAGAGAGAGACTACATTTAAATATTGTATTAACTTCAAACTTCTTCACAATCAGCCTATGAATATCATTTTTCACATTAAAAAAAGAATTTGCTGGTTTAACTTTATTGCCTTAAAATGTTGAGATTGTTGAAATATACACAATATAAAACCCAAAAACCATGTTTTCTGAGCAAACGCTGGTGAAAGTATTGAAAGAAAAAGAAAATATGACTTATCTTGATTTATTCTCGAATATAATACAATGTTTAAAACATTTAAAAAGCTTGATGAAGAATTTATATGAATTGTATATTTTAAAGTGCTATATTTTAAACATGTACACCGTATATGTGTGTGTGTGTGTGTGTGTGTGTGTGTGTGTGTGTGTGTGTGTGCAACCCAAACTGGTTATGTGTCTCAGCAATAGAACCCCATCTGGATTTCATGAACCGAGTAACCCACATTCCAGACTCTGCACTTCAAAATGAATTAGCGAAGGAACCGCTAATGCATGAACGCGCCACAGGTACCGCAGAGAGAAATACGATCGGCCCATAGCTCAGAGTGTGTGTGTGTGTGTGTGTGTGTGTGCGGAGCAATGGGTTAGAGGCAGTACACATGCAGCACACTGCAGGAAGGAAGTGCGTTCTTACGCATCAGTAATAATATTCAGAAGAACCACTGAGCAACAAACCCACTAACAAGAAATGATTTATTAATAGCAGCCATTATACCACAGGGTCAGTCAATTCTCAAATCCGATTGGTCAGAAAGTGTTAATAAAATCACTGAAACGTATGTTAACACTGTTCGTTCTAATATACTCTAATAATCAATGGATTTTTTTTTTAAATGTTATTTATTTACATAAGAACGTCTGCTCTGATGAAGCTTTATGTAAGGAGACACGTTCCAGTTTCTCTATGTGACAAACTCTGTTTTTTCCTTCTTATTAGCTTCAAGAACGAGAGAGAGAGAGAGAGAGAGAGAGAGAGAGGAGGCTGGCGAGGGAAAAACTGTTCGCAGCTGCTATAATTAAAGTGACAACGGGATCTAACATGTTTCCCAGATGTTCCATAACATTACAGGTAACTATACACAGGTTAAAAAGTATGACGGTAAATTCTTGTGGAATAAAAACACAAAAGCTGTAAACCATAAATCCTATATGATTTTACTGGAAGATTTGTGAAGACCAACAGGGATCATTGCTGATCTTTAAACACACTCTGAAACAGAAGGTTAGTTAGTTAGGTAAAGTTGTTGGCTAACATCGTGGACTAATATTAACTGGCTAACTTGGGTAGTTACCTATAAACTACCTACTCGCTTTTGTGTATTCTGTTGGAAAGAGACAACACGAATGAGAAATATTAATCTGTCTGTTTCCTTCATGCTATATTTAGCGCTCCACCTACATTTTAAGACAAATACTGTTAGCAGATGTATTTGAACATTTCTGCAGTTTACATTTCTGCCTCTAGCTTGTTTCCACTGGTATACTTAGTACATCTAGGTATTAATTTCTTAACGATTACAATTATTTATATACAAAATACCTTCTAAGATATAGCATCACACAATCAATACTGGTGAAAATTCAGTGTTCATCAAGCAAGTCTTGAGCAAAACCGTGAGAAACAGAGCGTGAGGCTCACAGGGAGAGGGAAGGAGTGGCCAGTTTCCATACCTACTGAAAGGAGCCTTAAGGTAGTCGAACAGTTTAAAGCACTTAGTTTGACTCATCATTATAAAAGTTAATAGTGAGAAAGCTTACAGTCAAGCGAGAGTTTAAGCTGAAAGACAGATTCCAGTCATCTGCTGCTTCGTTCCTGGCTCGGCTCCTGCTTCAGCCTGAGAACTTCTCCAGTTGGATATCCACTCTTTTTTCTATGATGTTCCTCTGATTTTTTTTTCCTGGTTTTCCCTTTAGTCTGATTGTGATTTTGAATCTGGATTTTAATGAAGGTTACCTCCTGGGAAACCACCCCAAGTTTTCCATCATGAGCAAATTTTTTTTCTTTTGGAAAGCCTAAACCAGCGGTGCCAAACGTGGCCCGATAAAAGTTCTAAACTGGCCCGGTGAAGCAATTTAGAATTTGGGTTCTAAATTAAAATCATCTTGTGGACCATAATTGAATGAAAAAAAATCTTATTTAAAAAAGAGTTAATCTTTGTTATTCCACTAGGGGGCAAAATAGAGCGATAAACTGAGCTAATGTTATGTACTTCTTCATTAGCTAGCTAAAAAGTTGACACAATAAGAGCTTTGATATAATAAGTCCATTGTTCCATTTCATATATAATCACAAATATTAAATCCATTGCTCCTTCTATCCATCCTAAATAGTATCCGAGATTAGAATTAGTGCATCCCAAACTGTAGGATGCTGAAACGAGGATCCCAGAGGTTCCCGGATGGTCGACTGTTTCCGGGAGATCTTCGAAGTGTGGATCCGTGGACACTTTTCCAGCTAATATTACCCACAATTCCTTGCACGAGGTAGGAGGAGGAGTTTTGTGACGGTTTGCTTCGCCGGATTCAAGGACGCATTTTAGAGCGGCGTAAATGAAATGTGGAAACATAAATCAAGGGAATAGTAAATTAAATGGTACAGTATAAATTATATCAGGAATAATGAATGAAGAAGCGCTGAAACGCGATGAGGAGGTTGTTTACGGTGACGGCGTGCGTAACCAGGCAACAACAACGGTCTCTTACGTTACATGACGTGTTAGTTAGTGTGTCCCAGTGCTCGCATACGCTTACTACACACTCTGAAGCATGTACTTTTCCATCTCAAAAAAGTTTCTTCACAGAAAGAGTATGTACGTTTAGTGCATAGTATAAGGCGGTGGATTGAGACGCAGGGCATTTCAGTTCCAGGCTGTAACACTGAAAATGTGGAAAAGCTCAAGAGGACTGATTTCTAAATCTGACGTTCTGAAGTCAGACCATTTTCTGACCCTTTCATCAGCACAGGTCTGAGATCTGACCTATTGGACTCACTCTGGTTGCAGGTGACGCCGGTCCAGCCAGGCGTACAAACACAGCGATCCCTCTCCTCGCCGCACACACCGCCGTTAGCGCAGTCCTCACAGCTGAGACTGCAGTCTTCGCCAAATGAGCCTGCCATACACACTGACACACACACACACACACACACACACATGCACACACGTGAATATATATACAAACATAAAAAGAGTAATGTGTAGGCTATATACAAGAACACCTGCCAGGCAATGTTCAGTCATATATAGTGTTTTGGCATAAGTATTCACCCCCCTCTTGAATAATTCCACATTTTTTCCACATGGAACTGAAATGGATTTATTTGGGATTATTTTCTTTCTCATTATTAATTAAAGCGAAACGGCATGAGAGGACGTGCATTCCAGTGATTTTCTCAGGAGTAAGGACGTCATTAAGCATGACCCGTAGTGGGTTAATAACATTAATACAGATGCTAAGTATACCGAGGAATTTACAGCGGCTTCGAATGCGGGTCAGCCAATCAGATTTAAGAACCAAAACTACCTGTTTTATATAATGGATTTTTTTTTTTATAACCAATACTTGACTGATACTTTACTAGAAGTTGGTGCTGGACTTGTTCTGATAGACCATATCTCATGGTCTTCATGCTGCTATTTGTTTAAGTACGTTCTTTTACAAACTACTAAGAAGCGTATTTATGTTGAGATCATGTGACACTTTAACTGCACACACATCAAATCTATTCAACTAATTGTGCCACTTCTGAGGGAAACCAGTTACACCGGAACTAAGTTAAATGCTTCACATTGATGAGGGTGAATATTTATGCAACCACAACCACAAATTAAGTTTGTTTTTTGTAAATAATTTTGCAAACTGTATTGATTTTTGCCTCCACTTATGGGCAAGTATTATGGGCTTTTGTGTGTAGATGACAGATAATGCCGGTAAATTTCATTTCAGTTCCAGGTTCTAACAGAACAAAATGTGAAAAAAGTTCAAGAGGGGTGAATACTTATGCAAGATACACATTGAAATACACATGAATATAAACAACAATCAAAGTTATGAACTAAAGTTGCTCTAGTTCACCATGTCATCAGGTGTGATTACAGTGTGTGATTTCAGTGTGTGTGTGTGTGTGTGTGTGTGTGTGTGTGTGTGAGTGTGTGTGTGTGTGTGAGTGTTTGTGTGTGTGTGTAGTCCTTTCTTACTGATCTTGCTAATCACGGTGAGTTCTCCTCTTTGCTCTCGGCTGCGTGTGTGTCCTGAGTAGGACGTGTGTGTGTCTTCGGTGTCATAAGGTGAGTGTAGTGCAGCGGTGTATTGCAGGAGCTGAGGGGGTCGCCGGAACAGCAGGTCAGGAAGACGGAGCACTTCTAGTTCTTCATCTTCACCCTCGGACTCATCCTCTTCTTCAGGTTCAAGATCACTGTCATATAGAGCTGCACACACACACACACACACAGATATACACTCATACGCATCATTTAATGCAAGCAGAAGACACTGAACCCTCATCGTCACTGCTGTTGATCTCCTGATTTCATATCAATATACAATAAATCAATAATTTTTCATTTATAATTTATAATTTTTCAAAGTATCCTGGAGCGTACACGTCCTAATCACCTTCCTGGATGCAGTGTTTGTAGCGTGTTTAGCGCAGTACTCACGAATACAGGTGTGTTGGTTGTGGTCCAGGCGGAAGCCCTCCCTGCAGAAACACTCGTAGGATCCTGGCATATTGATGCAGTAGTGATTACAGCCTGATGTCTCGAGTGAGCACTCGTTAACGTCTAAAAACACAATGTCAAACACAAATTAATACCGAAATACTGATTTCTAATATAAATTCTGATCACTAATATAAAATTCCACACATTGGCCTGGAGAGATTATGAAGAAAAAAAATCACAAAAAAAAAAAATCACATCTGTAAACACACATACTAAAAATTCCAACCACAATGAGTTCATTCTTTTTCTTTTTTTTATAACATTATGTGCACTTTTGCTTACATTTACCATATGCGTTTGTTTCTGTCCTGTCACTGCTGTGTTACCTGGTTGTGTTCACCTGTATTGTGTTGACCACCAGTATGTTGGGATTAATTACCACACCAAAGTGGATTAGTTTCCTATAACGATTATCGCCCTTATAACCACAGCAATTTGCCAAAAGTTGCAATTTTCAATTTATTACTGAGCGAAATATTGCAGTCGTTCCTTTACCAGCTTCTGTTTTACTCTCTAAGATGGAAAATCTCGTCATGTTACTGAGAAAGCTAAAAACTTACTGACCGGTACAAAGTCCTGACACTCGAGACGCCTTCCATAAATGCTGATTAGCAGTTTTTCTCTGTTATATAACAACACGCTTTTTTAAATCTGTATATTATTAGGCTTACGGTACTGTATGTCCGCCATTAAAGCTTTTTTTTTTTTTCTAAAAATAATCACAATACATTCATCCAAATAAATAAATAAATAAATAAATAAATAAATAAATCTTACAGGCACAATTAGGCATATATGAGGCACAAGTATGAAGAATCAGCGATAAAGGATTTAGAGTGAACGTTGCAGAGAAGTTTAATTCTCACCGTCACACGAGCAGCCGTCTAAGCTGAGTGTGTATCCGGGCTTGCAGCTACACTCGTACCCTCCTGGATAGTTCTTACAGATGTGCTGACAGCATGACTCTTCAGTTTCACACTCATCAGTGTCTGGAAAACACACACACACACACACACACACACAGAGTTATCATGTATGTAATAACCTCTTTCATTATTATATTATGTAAGTTCCTGAATCCTGAACCTTATACATTTATGACTTTGAGGTGCTGAATGATATATTAATTAGATATCAGTGTCATTTCCTATATAAATAATGCCTATATAAATATATAGTGCTTTTAATAACAGCTTTTTAACACATCAGCTTTACAGAAATCCAGATGTAGATTTAGATCGCAGAGGTGACCGTGGCAAAGAAATAGGGAACCCATCCTCTTCCGGGTGAGACCCGATGGTGCGATTATAAATCATTACCCTTCCATAATTACATGCTATGAAGTCAAACAGTAACTGAGTGTGATGTTCAGTATGAGCAGATGAATGTGAATAAGAGTTTTGGGATGAGAACAAAACAGTCATTATGATTATGTGTGTGTGTGTGTGTGTGTGTGTGGATGTACACCTATACACATCCTGAGGTCATCAGCGAGCTCATAGCCGCGGTTACAGGTGCAGACGGGGCCGAAGTTGGTGTGTTCACACTGGTGTTCGCAGCCTCCATTATCCTTCTCACAGCCGTTCACTATCTCCATCTCAATACCTGCACACACACACACACACACACACACACACACACACAAAGAGCAAAGGGTTCACCAAGGTTTCAGCACTAGTCTAATCAAACAGGGCTTCTAACAATGTCCGAAACAATATATATGTTTGTGTGTGTGTGTGTGTATTTACTCACGATAGCATTGCTTCCCATCCACTCCAAGCTCAAATCCAGGGTTACACACACACCTGAAGGAGCCCGGAGTGTTCACGCAGCCGTGAGCACACCCATTCCAGCCGGACACACACTCATCCACATCTGAGGGGATAGAAAACAAATTCAAGGAAGAACATCAGACCGTCAGAAACACTTTATTAGTTTATAGAACTATAAAGAAACTCATTATAGTTCACTTCAGCACGCTGCTCACAAACTGCTTTGGAGTCGTGTTATATGTCTCAAGGTACTGGAATCGATGCTAGGAATTAGCAAAGAAAACAGGCTAACTTTATTTAGCCAGTTATCAGCATGCTTTTGGAAATTATCTGGAAATGATCATGCCTCATTTTAGACAAGTCTTTGCATATTGAAGCATTTTCCTGAGGTAGGATCAGGCGTGCTCGTGCTCACGTCCAACACTGCAGTCTTATGGCTAATCCATATTCAGACACACACACATAGCTATAGCGCTAACTCCATTGTGTAGCATGAGAAGATTACAGAAGGTAATGAATTGGCACGATTCTTAATAGTTTCAATGCTGATACATTGATTGGACGCTAAGCCGAACCCATTCAACTGATGTATCGTGTACAGTCATTTGTAACGAGTACTTTGAAGGAAATACAAATGAAAGGAATAAAAATTAAGGTTAAACACACCAGAATAATGGCGTAACTGTTTGCTCTGTCCGTGGCTGTATGCCCTTACAGGCACATTATTATCTGAATGCATTTAAACACTAAATCTTCTAAACTGTGACATTTTCATTGGGATTTTTTTTTTAAAGGAATTCTTTCAGGCGTGTTTTTCTGTGCTTGTATTTTACCGTCACATCTCTTGCGGTCTGTAGCGAGTGTGTATCCCGGTCTGCAGCTGCATTCTGGGATTCCGTTATCATTACTGCACAACTGAGTACATCCACCATTATCTTCTAAACATGGGTCCTTCACTGCACACACACACACACACACACACACACACACACATACCTCTATTAGGCCAGTGGTCCATATACTTATTATGTACAGGATTTTATTTCAGCACCAGCACTCGTGTGAGTGTGTGTGTGTGTGTGTGTGTGTGCGCTTACACTCGCAATGTTTGCCATCACTCTTGAGCCGATACTGAGGACGACATTCACACTTGTATTGTTCATCTCCAAGGTCCAGACACCTGTGTTCACAACCTCCATTCTTTACCGCACAAGAGTTCACAGCTACATTGGAACACACACACACACACACACACACACAAATAATTGGCAAACGCATAAGAATAATTCATCTTTGAACAGCTGTGTCTCATATGTTTTTGTATCTACCATATATATCTATATATGCAGTGTATGTGTACATACATTCCCAAACTGTAAGTGTATCTGTCTATGTGTGGCTATAAGGCGTGTAAGTCACGTACCTATGCATGTGCGAGCATCTGCGTGAATGCGGAAACCCTCGCCGCACTCGCAGTAGTACGAGCCGAGCGTATTGACACAGTTCTGCTGACAGCCACCGTTCATTTCCTCACACTCATCTATATCTGCAGAGATACACACACAGACACGCGTTTACACACACGTTTACGCACACGTTTACACACACATACTGTACATTATGTACACTAACAGCACACACTCACACTGACGTCCATATCAGTGACGACTGGTCATGATATTGAATGGGAAGGAAAAAGGAATTATTGAGAAAATAATCCATCTCGTTCATGTTTATTACACCCACTATTATATTTCTTCTATTCTCAATCACTCCTAATGACTTGCTGTGCACGGTACGCGTCAGGGAATCGGGTTTATATAATAAATAAATTAAATAAATTAGCTGCAATGGACATGAAATCTAGGTGGCCAGGAGGTCAGCTATAACCTGCATGAATCTACAGTCTGGGCTAGAAAGAAATCAGCCCTAGCCTTTGCTTCTGTGTAGTTTTTATTATGTCCACTGGTGGCGCTATTGTTCATTCCACAAAAGTCAAACCATTTATTAACAGCAAATAAGACAATGTGGTTGATTTCTGAAAGAGAGGTAGGCTTTAGCCCTGCTAGCCTATTTATATTTATAGTTATTATTGACACGTTTCATTTCACCGACTCTCAGATCAAAACCTGAACCTAATCTCACGTCATCTGAAATAACACATGCTATACATTTTTATTATAATAGGATTTAAACGCAATATCAAGGATCAGCTGCAGTATCTCAGTCGTTCCTGCTCGAGCTGTTCAGAGATTAGAAGAAGTTTGAAGAGGAAATAAAGTTTCTGTTATTTATTAGGTAAACGTAGACAATTCTGGTCTTAATAAAGAAGAGCTAGAGGGAGGCATATTTACAAGAGAGATTACAGTCAAAGACCCACTTAACAAACTCATAAAACCACTGAAGGCATTACGGTTCTCCTTTATAGCGGATTGTTTTGAGTAAAGCGCATTTTCACATATGACTCGGATAAAGAGTTAACTGTTCCCTACAACTGGAGTGTGACAAAAGACAGAGACAAACAATCCATTTCTGCTTTAGTAGATGTAATTAAAATTTACATTTACATTTACATTTACGGCATTTGGCAGACGCCCTTATCCAGAGCGACTTACAATAGTGCTTTGAAG
>CM075016.1:821525-834800 GCA_037576675.1 Pangasius sanitwongsei | reverse complement strand
TGAACACAAATCCCCACAGCCACGCTCCAACATCTAGTGGAAAGCTTCCCAGAAGAGTGGAGCTCATTATAACAGTAGAGGAGAGACCAATTCCATGCCAGTGGTTTTAGATTGGGTACATATATATATATATATATATATGGATATATTTCTGGCCATATATGATATACGATATACGATAACTCCTCCCCCAGGGGCAAGGCTTCTCCCCTCACCTGAAAGGATCATCCCATTCTTTTCCAGGACAGAACCATGGCCCCAGACTTGAAGGTGCTGATTTTCATCTGAGTCGCTTCACATTCAGAGATCCAGTTCAAATGATGCCAGGAAAACATCATCATCATCTGCAAATAACAAATATGTTACCTCTACCCCTCCATACTAGCCACCTCTCCAACCTTGGCTGCATCTTGATATCCTGGCCATGAATACCCCAAACAACGGTGGAGACAAGGCATACACTTGTCGGAGTCTGACACCCAACTTAAACGGTTTCGACTAAACAATTAGACTCGTAACGTTATAGACAACAAACACAATACAGCAGTGCGTTTGCAGAGCCGCACTGCTCACAGGTGCTTTGATTTATAGAAGTGACATATAAAAGCAATACTAGCCAACGTTTTTAGGAAACTGATCTAATGTGCTGGCCATAGCTCGTTTATTTTGACCTGAATCTGCTCTTTCTCCATCCACGCTAGGATTCTGGTTTTCAAAATAAATCTGCGCTATGGGTTACACAGGATGAACCAGAAACAGAAACAAGCACTGATTTGTTTTACAGACTCAGCTGTAGTACAGCCTGAACATGCTTCTCAGTCTGGGCTTCAAGGACTTCGAGTCAACTTCAAGGAAAGGAAGAGTTAGTATGAAATACAAGCCTGCCATATCCTTCCAACAGAAAATACGATGGACAGTCACTAAAGATTAGAAGCTGCTTGATTCGATTCCAAAGTGAAATTGCATCACATCCAGAGGTTATTGCAGAACTGAGAATAATTCTGAAAAAAAAAACATCTTTGTTTACCATATATGCTGTGGCTGTATGTGTAAATGTTTGAAATATTTGAAATGACTAATGAGTTCAGATCTCACAGGTCTTACATTTTATCAGTCTGTTATCAGTCTCAAGTTCTGCATCATTAGGGGGCCAAGCACCGAAGATGAGCAGCCACATTATTGTAATTGTATGTTTATTGTTATTATTATTATTATTATTATTCTTTGATATGTTAGTCTATGGCAACCCATGTAACGCTTCATATGCTTTTTATGAAATTTTTATGAAACAGTGCTAGAGGAAAAAGTCTCAGCTTCCTACACAGCAATTTTGGTGTATGCCAATAAAGTGCTCTAGTGCCACCCGTACAGCAAATCTGGACATTTATTTAACGCCGCAACCCAATGTCGTAGAACTTCGATTCGACTGACAGCATGATGTTGGAGATCAACGGATACCATGACGTTAATGTCCACCATATTGTTTTTTCCACCATTTTGATTTTTTACGTTTCTTCTTCTACAAATATGGTCCAGTCGTTACAACCCGAACAAAACTCGTTTCTCAGATTTTTGATACGCAAGACGGTATGTCCATAAGGTGCAAATGTGTTTGACAGCAAAGTCACCAAACAGGAAGTGAGGGTACATCCCGGCAATGGTGTGGCGTATTCAGACCAGACTTTGTAAGGAAGTGAAGGACCACAATCTACAGGACTCTGAAAGTTTTGTCTAAATTCACCTCTAGGGGGTGCTGTTATTTCCAAAATCTGTAAACCTGCACATCATTTTTCAAACATCAAATCATGATTCTTCTTTCTCTTGATTCCATGGAAAGAGCCGCGTGTTGTTGATGTAACAAATTCATGGCAACCGTCATTAACCGTCCTCTCCACTGCTCCTCCTTCACTGAAAATGTTTATAGAACGAGTATGGGGAAGCGTGATTCCACCCTAATGGGCTTCTATCAGCGTTTGCAATAATAAATGTCTGGAAGTTCAGTGGGGCAGAGCGCACAATGCCCCACGATTGCGCAACATCTAGAAAGGTGAGCAGATCAGGACAGGACACGAGCTTATATCTGTCAAATAGATTAACATTTGTTGAACTGCTGCTATGAAGACTTAACAAAGGTTTCCGGGAAACAAAACAGACTTGTGTTTCACGTACATCATTAAGCTGTTCATTATTCACTAATTAACTTTTTGTGAGACTCATCACAGATTATTTTCCAATTATTACGATGCATGTAAATGCACTATTTGTAAAGCAGTGAAAAATGATACACAAGACATGAATTCCCAGCTCATTTAAATACCCAAGTGGCACAAACCACAAAAATAAACAGCCTCACATACGAAACTGTACAACTCATGTGAAATATTTGGAATAGTTAAGGTTAGCATGAGGGGTTAGTGGTTACAGCTTTTCCAACGAATTCCTACAATAACCTCAGGTTTCTTTTCTGGGCCTGTAGGTGGATTTTTATTTAAAGTCTTCAATACTGTATTGTCTCGGAAAAATGACTCCGTCTCCTTCGGTTTCTCTCTCTTTGTTTTCTTGACATTTGGAGTCCCTTTTTCCCCAATACACAAACCCACATGGAAAGTTCATTCATAACCGTGCACAGAAGGCTGTCTCAGGAATATCCGCTGTCCCTTAGACCCAGGAGACACGCTGTAACGACTCGGACAGAAAGCACTGGTAAACGTATGCAGACTTCATACAGTAGTGGGGCTGTTTATTAGTTAATCAGGTTCAGCAGCTGGTTTTTACACATCTGTGGCATCCTCCCCGTTTAGCACATATGCATTAAGAATGTAAAGAATCTGCGCTTTAATGTTAGCACATGGCCTGACAGATCCAGCACACATGCTACAAGAGCGTACAAAGTGTTCATCACTCCAGTGATGAGTGATTCAGTGAATCAAACTCAGTGATGCTGATAAAAAAACGGAAAGAAAGAAAGAAAGAACTCTATACTCGTGTATACAGTGTGTATGTAAGTAAATAAGTAAACCTTTAAGTAAAATAAATTAAAGTAAATCTTTAAGTAAATCTGTATATAAGTAAATAAGCAAATCTGTGGTAACCCCATCTCATGAGAACAGTGCAATAACGCAGTGTCACTTTAATACTGTTGTGTGTTTGTGTTTTTGTGCATTCTTGGTGTGTCTCTTTTATATTTTTTATACGTATATATTTTTTTATTTTTTATATCTGCTGCTGTAACAACGCAAATTTCCCCATTGGGGGACGAAGAAAGGATTATCTTATCTTATATGTGTCTGTATCTGTTTAGCGCTCCTAATATCTGTACAAACTAGTCGCTTGTTTTAAACTACCGCAACCCTGAAGTGATTTTCTTTGTTTAATTTCTAACCTTGCCTAAGATAAAGTCAGTTTAAGGAAATAGAAAATGGCTTCATCTCTCAAGTGTGTCTGACCTACACTACTGACCCTTGAACTCCACACACACACACACACACACACACACATTATGACGGTGGGGTGAGAAGCCCTAAAATATACAGCTGAAGGTGTCTGATTTAGCACCAGACCAGCCGTGTTAAGCTCTGTGTAAACACTGACTCTTCCTTCCTGCACACACACACACACACACACACACACACACGGTCTGGAATACATTTTGGTGGTTGATATTAGGGATGAGTGAATTAGCACGACTCTTAAAACTAAAATAGAATTTTTAATTATTACTTTTTTTTTTAATATTGCTCTGAATGCAGTATTCACAGCTCAGTACATTGGAAAAAGTTCTGTATTTGTACACCTGTACACTCGTCTTCAAAGAAATCAGTGATAGAAAGTCTAACCCTCCTCCCTTCACACACACACACACACACACACACACACATTGCTTTTACAGTCTCTGTTAAGACAGTGTTATATGAATCCAAGAAGATTCTAAGCTTTGTTAACTATGGACACCATTTTTTTTATATTAATGCACTCATTCTAATAAGTTATCAATTCTATAGCAACTGTTCATTACCAGGGACATTTATGGAAGGAGTCTCCAGTGTCAGCACTTTGTAACAGTAAGTTTCCACCACAGGAAAATCTTCAGGACAGAGCAGTTTGTATTTCCTGGTTTCTGGTTTGGTAACAGAACAACCCATGCGTTGGTTATTTTGTTTTGTTTTGTTTTTTGTGTATTATTTAAACAGGCTAATGAGGGAGTGACTATTTATAGCTGCTATAACGTAAGTGATAACAGGAAATAACTTCTTTCACGGATGTTCAACAAAGCTGTAAAAGAATAAAAAGTACAACAGTTTGCTCTTTAATTAATGAAAAAGATTGTCATCCTCGCCAAGATTCGCTGTGGTATAAGAGGAATAAAACACTTTGTGCAGAAAATAATCTCCTCCAGGTTGGAAACCGTTACTCCACCTCGGGTGTTATTTTTAACCAGTGATTATTTTTCTATAACAGCACACCCCCCAGGTTTTTTATTCCTTACATGTCATACTTGTTTGTCATAGCTATGTCTTTACTTTTTTTACAACTCTTAAGACGGAAACTATAACGCAATGCCTCAACTGCGGTGCGTTACTGATACAGCAAAGACACGACCAACTGCTGATACGTCTAGTGCCACTTGGTGTCTCAAATCTCATGGATGGTATTCAAATATTGGTAACATCTTAAGGAACGTGATGGCCTCAATCCAAAAGGGAAGGAAAAGTTCGATGTCAGTTTTACATGAGGTTTGAGTTGAGTGATTTTTGTGTCATGTAGAGACAGAGCACGAGGCATCAAGAGTCTTTCAAGGGTCTGGTTATGATTTCTGAGAACAGAAATCACTCTGCATGGTGCATGTCTGTGTAATCAGTGCAGCTGTACACAAGTAAGTGTGTTTATTGCTTACAAGTGTGTGTGTGAGAGAGAGAGAGAGAGAGAGAGAGAGAGAGAGTGCCTGAGGGTTTCCCGTGTACCTCCTGCTGTTTTCTGAGTCTTTATTTGCTCAGATTGTTAGTGAGGAGTAACAGAAAGTGCTGACTCGAGATTTAGTGTCAGGGCTGTTTCGCTGACTCAGCACCTTGTGTTTCTTCTGCCACATGACATCTAAGTTTCTCAAACACGACCCTACCACTGTTCTTGATTAAAAGAGATAAAGTGTATAATGCATTTAATTCCCTCAATACTGGTGTTAGTAATTGAAGTAAATGATGTGTGAACAAGACTTTCAGACATATTTATATTTCAGGTTACACTATACAGAGAGAATATTCCACTGCCTTGTGCTGAGTGAAGAGAGAGAGAGAGAGAGAGAGAGAGAGAAAGAGAGAGAGAGGGATGCAGATGTTAGATGCTAGAACCCAGTGACAGTGTGAAAAATGGTTCCCAGCGTCTCAGAGCAGAGCCGTCGTGTTGTAATGAGCTTCAGACAGCACAGGGGGCCAAAACAGGGGCATTAACACAGAACAGACTGAACCTACTGACATCCTAGATTGGAAACAGGAGGGTGTGTGTGTGTGTGTGTGTGTGTGTGTGTGTGTGCCCCAAACACATTTCACACAGATGAATATTAAGCTCATGAATCAACATCTATTCATAAATCTGTTCATGCTATTCTTTCTCCAACACTGTATCTGTCTATCTGTTTCTTCTCCATTCTTTATTTCTCTTCCCTTGAGGCTTCACAGAATCTAATAAAAATCTGCCGAACACCGGGAACACCGGGAACACCGGGAACACCGGGAACGCTAACAGCCACTTCACCGCGGCTTCTGTCCGAAGAGAGGACTAATACACTACACACTCGACACGCTAATACAGCATACGCTAATATAGTTTTCTTCACGGTCTCATTGCACCTGTATATCAACTTCCAACAGTGACAACAACAAGAGCTTTTATCCAATCAGATACTGTTCTCAGCTAAGCGAAGCAAACGATAGCCAGAGGTCTGCTGGACAGGGTCTTCCGAACTTTAAGTGTACTAATCTGTAATTTAATTAAATTGAAATATAATTTCACTCAGCAGCAATCCAGGTGCCACATTCAAGTCCTAAAACGGCAAAGAGATTTATAGTCATGTTTTACATCAAACAATAAAAGCTCTCTCCAGTCTGCTATTAACAATTCAATCAGTGCTACTCTGACAACATTTTTTCATAAATCATAAATCAATTGCTCAAGATTACCATGATATAATCAATTACTCAAGAAGACAATATCATGACATATTAATTACTCAAAAACGCCATGACATCATCAGTTGTTCAGTTCATTTATTATTCAGTAGACATACTGTAGTGACTAATACGGAACTGAACTGTGAATTTGATGCATTTATCGTTAATTAGTTTTCAAAGATTTAATCATTATTATGAAATTTACTCACTGTGGCCTGCTCACTACATCCATAATTAAATCAGTTATACCTCAAAAGCAAATATATATTTATATATATACACACACACACACCAGGCATAAACCTGGTACTGAACGGTGAAGTTTAATGACTTTTCTCGACGTAACCAGATCTAACCCCACCTGCCGGACCTACAGCAGCTGAAAGCACAGACTCAGTCATTAGGTCAGAGTTAATCAGCAGCGCTCACTCAGAGGAACATCTCCGGTCAGAAACCAGTGAGAAAACGTCCTGCCTCCCGTCCACAGCCCCACGCCGTTCTCCCCCGAGTCATCTGGCCTTAATAGTTTTAGCAGCCCAAAAAAGGAAGAGCCATTTTACCAACATCAGCTGCACTGTTTATCTGTTTTCAGTACTGCACGTTGAAAAACACCCCATGTTGAATTTTCAGTAAGTGCTCCACAGGTTGTAAGAAGGTTAGCGTCCTGCTGTGTTCCACAAATGTTTTAGACAATGTTCAAGCGTTCTCAGTTAGACAAAAAACTCACATTACGGAAACATTACTGTTTACGTTACATTAACATTCATACAATTTAAAATGCTGCAGCAGAGTTGTAGAAATGTTACAAGCATTATATAAACTTATTCTCAGAACAGACAGAAAATGTACATTAATGGAACCTTAAATTCTGAAAAAACAGAATTGAATTCTGATGTAAATTCAGTCCTGATCTTCACAAGTACACCTGTTTATGTCGTGCAAATGTTCTGGTTTGCCAGATGGAGAAAACATCATGAAGTGGTGAGAAACAGAGAGAAACAGAGGGAACGTGATGGAGAGAGAGAGAGAATTAGGGACGTAACCAAATATAAATACATTATTCAGAATGAACAGATAATGGTTTAACTTTAAATGGTTTTAAATTAAAATCCATATCCTTGCTTGTACAAGACTTTTAAAAACATAGCACACATCACAGTCCTGCTCTGATTCTATCCTTTTTTTCCCTCCTACAAAAAATTTCCCTATAGTAGAATTGATCAACTTGGAATTTTTTTTCTTCTTTTTGATCTCTGACAGGAACAGAGAGCGAGAGAGAGAGAGAGAGAGAGAGAGAGAGAGAGAATAGTCCTGTTTTGATAATCAGAAATACGAGCAAAATCACCTGGTGTTTAAAGCAGCTACAAAGAAACAGCACTTGTCAGAAATACTTGAAAGAGACTATAAAGTAAAGCTATGTCCTCTTGGCCTTGGGCAATGACACCCACACACACATACACACACACACTCTCTCTCACACACACACTCTCACACACACCACTACTTTGTCATGTAAAAGCCCCTCTGCTGAAAGTGAATGGCCGGCTGCTAGTAAACCCAAACGACAGACTAAAACAAACACACAAACAGACAGTGACAAATTCCTGCCAGAGTTCACACTTGTGTCCCACACCAGTGTATATACACACACACACACACACACTCACACACAAATATACAAGTTGATGTCTTAAATTGGAATGCATATTATTTATGTTAGTAATGTTTTATTATCCTTATCCTTTAACAACTTCAACAACACAAATGGCAGCAAAAAGGGAAAAGTGTGTAAAAGGGAGCAGATTTTTCTAACATCGGCTTTCAGAGCTTTAACGTTTAAGCTGAACAGATTTCCATCATCACTGCCTCATTGGACAGTAACAATATGTGTAACAAACTATGTGTAATCTGGATTACTTTAATTAAAAAGACTTGAATTTTTTGAGCTACATATAATCAGCGAGAGCTCCTGGAAGCTGTGAGGGAACAGATCTACACAGACAGTATCATGAAGACCAAGGAGCAATCAAAACAAGTCCAGGATAAAGTTCTGGAAAAGTACCAATCAGGGTTTGGGTTTTAAAAAAAAATCCATAAAATAAATCCATTATTTTATAAATGGAAAGGATATGACCCAACCGCGACTCAGGAGAACATTATTCAGAGACTAATGTCAAAAGTGCTACATTCGGCAGAAACCTTACTCAATTTGAAGAAAATGGATGTCCAAGGAAATCTGTTCAGCTTAAATGTTAACGCTCTTAAAGCCAAACTGCTTTAATGTTTTCGCTGCAAGCGGTGATTCGTATTACTGGCGTTAGAGTGAAGCATGGTGGTGGGAGCATCATGCTGTGGGGAAGCTTTTCATCAGCAGGGACTGCGAAACTACTCAGGACTGAAGGCAAGATGGATGACACCAACAACTGGTACAAAGTCAGAAGAAGAGCAGCTAGCAGAAGCGAGTAATGAAGTTACATTAATTTAGACCATCACTGAGTATTTACTTGCATTAAGGGAAATTTTGTAAGGTCACACTAATCTACAGTTACTGTATGTTTGCACGGTCCTCCAAACCCCCATTTCCTTTGAGTTAAGAAAGAATTAGGACGAACCTGCAGATGGTGAAACAGAATCAATCCAAACGAGGAGAAACGGGTTTCCGAACTCACCGTACTGACAGCGTGTTCCCTGGAAGCCTGCTGGACACTCACACACTTGATCCCCTGTGTGTGCACACCTGCCTCCGTTAAAGCAGGTATCCGCAGAACACAATCCTACAATGAGCACACACACACACACGTACACACACACACACCTAAATGAGCCATTATACATGTACATAATGAAGTTATACTTCATTCAACTCAACCGATCACGCACAATCTCGACAGATTACTCACTGTGTAAACACCCTCTCTCGTCTCCTCTCTGTGTCCACCCTGGACAACATCTGTAAACAGTCTGCAGCTCCATGCTGTACACCTGCCTGTAGGCCGTAAAGTAGGCTGTCCTGAGAGAGACAAATAGACCAGGGCGTTTATGTACGTACTCGTCTTTTCAACAACTTCTACACAACTCTGTGTGGATGTGTGTGTGTGTGAGAGAGAGAGGGAGAGACAGACAGAGAGAAAGAGAAGCAAATTATACTTCCATCTCCAGATAGCAGACAAACCCAGGCCAGATATTCATGTGTATGTGTGTGTGTGTGTGTGTGTGTGTGTGTGTGTGTGTTCCTCACCTCCTCTCATAGCCCATGCACCAACGTTGGGGAGAACAGCCCTGTCTCCACACCTTCACCATGCGTGTGAAGGCCTGAACGCACGGCTGTGGCACTCCCATCATCTGTACCTCCTGCTCCTCACACACATTCGGCCTGAGAGAGAGAGAGAATGAGAGAGAGAAAGAGAATGAGAGAGAGAATGAGAGAGAGAATAAGACAGTACAGATGAGGAGGTGAGAGAGCTGGAGAGACTACAAGATTAAAGAGCTGCCACACCGACTCTTTGTAAATTAACCAAATTGTCCGGTTTCCTCCCACCTCCCAAAAATACACCAGATGGTGGATTGTCCCAAGGTGTGCACAAGTGTGTGTATGAGTGTGTGCACAAGTGTGTGTATGAGTGTGTGCACGAGCGTGTGCATGAGCGTATGTATGAGTGTGTGCAGGAGCGTGTGTACGAGCGTGTGTATGAGTGTGTTTTTTTTTTTTGTGCGTGTGTGTGTGCATGAGTGTGTGAACGAGCGTTTGTATGAGCGTGTGTATGAGTGTGTGCATGAGTGTGTGTGTGTGCATGAGTGTGTGCACGAGCGTGTGTATGAGTGTGTTTTTTTTTTTTGTGCGTGTGTGTGTGTGCATGAGCGTGTGTATGAGTGTGTTGTTGTTTTTTTGTGCGTGTGTGTGTGTGCATGAGTGTGTGCATGAGCGTGTGCATGAGCGTGTGAACGAGTGTGTGCATGAGTGTGTGTGTGAGTGTGTGCATGAGGGTGTGTGTGTCTGTATGAGCGTGTGTATGAGTGTGTGCATGAGTGTGTGTGTGTGCATGAGTGTGTGTATAGTGCTGATGGAGTTCAGCATTCCAGGTGTTCCCGGATCCACCGCGACTCTGACCCAGTTAAAGCTCTTCCTGAAAGCGAGTATGTAAATTAGGATGTACATAAATTAGGGATAAAATGTTTACACTTTGACCTGGAATTCCCATCACTACGATGTCTTTAACGAACATAAATACACAAGGACACAAAATGACATGACAGATTTTTTTTTTTTTTTTTGCAAAGAATCGCATTCAGACAACTGCTGAAAACTTCCGACATGTTCAGAAATCCTGTAGCAATCAAACGCAAAATCAGACTCCGGTCATGTGTGTGTGTGTAGTTTATCCAGAACCCACACTTCTGTCCTTTATCATTATCCCATTCTGGGGCTGTGTTAGTGTCAGTATCAGCAGCAGTAGGAGTGCAGATGGACGTTCCCTTTCCCTTCTGTTTAATACTAGCATCACTGCAGTTTTTATTCATGTACTGGAGGAATAATTGTAGGAACTGGAGATGGGCGAAATGACAAAACTATTATATCACCATTCTCAAAGGCATTTCTGATACACGATATACATCACAATACAAAACAGTAGTGTTACATTTAAAGAAAAAGTTCAATGACTCATATTATACTATTTCTACAAAAATAAATGTATCTTGTTTATACAAATATACCAGAACGTTATATATTTAACACGGAATAGGAGGGAAAAAAAGTAAAGAGAAGTACAAGCACACACTCAGCTTCTTCTGAATATTTTGTAATTACATTTATTTTTAAAAAAAATTATGTAATAAATAAAAAGATGCTAATTAATTTATTGTTAATTGTAACTAAGAAGTTAACTCAGGACAGTTCAGTACTAATTAATTAATTAATGAGAATTAATTATAACACGAAGCGACATCTAGTGGACAGTTATGATTACTACAGTGACTCAATTTAACTTATTATTATTATTATTATTATTAATGATCAAACAGTTGGTATATTAGGCTTCATTTTATGACTGATTGTGTATGATTATTCTTCAGTAAGTGAATAAAAACATGAATTGCAGAGTAAAGTGATTTCTCACATGAGCCTTGGCATCACCAGCTCTGACACTTCCTTTGCACCGGAGTAAATAAATGCAGGAGCTCTGAGTAAACACGCGCAGAAACACAGCGCTTTTCTGCGCTTCCTGTCTTGTAAAAGTTGTAAAACTCACATGTCAGGCTGCAGCGCTATGGATGAGATGAAGTGCGGAAAACACGCACACAGCATCAGTGCAGCTCCGCACAGAGACATCCTGCTCCTCCGGCGCGCGCGGAGACACCGCGCTGACACACACCGCACCGAGACACCGCACTTATACACACCGCACAGAGACACCGCACTTACACACACCGCACAGAGACACCGCACTTACACACACCGCACAGAGACACCGCACTTACACACACCGCACCGAGACACCGCACTGACTGCAGCGCGACTCCAAGTGAACCTCTGATCCATCCACAGCGGGGTTACACACTGACCATGCACCCGAGAGGGGGAGAGAGAGAGAGAGACAGAGATAAACACTGAGAGAGAGAGAGAGAGAGAGAGAGAGAGAGAGAGAGATACACACACAGAGAGAGAGAGAGAGAGAGAGAGAGAGAGATACACACTGAGAGAGGGAGAGAGAGAGAGACAGAGATACACACACACACAGAGAGAGAGAGAGAGAGATACACACTGAGAGAGGGAGAGAGAGAGAGAGACAGAGATACACACACAGAGAGAGAGAGAGAGAGAGAGAGAGAGATACACACTGAGAGAGGGAGAGAGAGAGATACACACTGAGAGAGGGAGAGAGAGAGATACACACTGAGAGAGAGAGAGACAGAGATACACAGAGAGAGAGAGAGAGAGAGAGAGAGAGATACACACAGAGAGGGAGAGAGAGATACACACTGAGAGAGAGAGAGATACACACTGAGAGAGGGAGAGAGAGATACACACTGAGAGAGGGAGAGAGATACACACTGAGAGAGGGAGAGAGAGATACACACTGAGAGAGGGAGAGAGAGATACACACTGAGAGAGAGAGAGAGATACACACTGAGAGAGGGAGAGAGAGAGAGATACACACTGAGAGAAGGAGAGAGATACACACTGAGAGAGGGAGAGAGAGAGAGAGATACACACACACAGAGAGAGAGAGGGAGAGAGATACACACTGATCTCACACACGCTCCTTTTCTGTGGAGCGCGACTTCACTGAGTTGCGTCTCCGTCCCTCTAGTGGCTGCGTTTCAGATGAAGCTCTGCTCCCTGTACAGCTGCACTACAGAGGGGGATGAACACACTACACAACCTATACACACACTACACACTACACAACCTATACACACACTACACACTACACAACCTATACACACACTACACACTACACAATTTATACACACACTACACAACCTATACACACACTACCTACACACTATACACACACTACCTACACACTATACACACACTACACACTACACAACCTATACACACTATACACACACACTATACACTACACACACACTACACAACCTGTACACACACCAGCTCCATAAGGAAGAAGGCCCAGCAGCGCCTGTACTTTCTGAGAAGGCTGAGGAAAGCACATCTCCCTCCCCCCGTCCTCACCGTGTTCTACAGAGGGACTATGGAGAGCATCCTGAGCAGCTGCATCACTGCCTGGTTTGGGAATCACACGGATAGTGAGGACGGCTGAGAAGATCATCACTGACTCTCTCCCCTCCATCACTGACTCTCTCCCCTCCATCACTGACTCTCTCCCCTCCATCACTGACTCTCTTCCATCACTGACTCTCTCCCCTCCATCACTGACTCTCTCCCCTCCATCACTGACTCTCTCCCCTCCATCACTGACTCTCTTCCATCACTGACTCTCTCCCCTCCATCACTGACTCTCTCCCCTCCATCACTGACTCTCTCCCCTCCATCACTGACTCTCTTCCATCACTGACTCTCTCCCCTCCATCACTGACTCTCTCCCCTCCATCACTGACTCTCTCCCCTCCATCACTGACTCTC
>CM075016.1:804532-816530 GCA_037576675.1 Pangasius sanitwongsei | reverse complement strand
CAGAGGGAAAAGCTCCCAAACTGAGCTCCTTTATCTATCTGCTTCATTCCTGCTCATTTCCTGACCACTGATTTGTTATTAAGATCATTAAAAGATTAATATTTTGCCGTATTGAGCCTTTTTTTAAGCCCAGGAGTGTTTGTGGTAGTAGGAGCACCTCTAGGTCTTTAGACTAGCATGGCCCAGCTACAGAGACACAGAGGAACTGAGGAACTTCTACATTCCTGCACCGTTGTTTCTTTCATGACGTTTAACGAATTTCGAGAACGCTTTCATGTCGCGCCGATACGATCTCGACCCGCGCGTAGACCTCAGGGACAGAGCCGCCGAGACGATCGCTTTTAAAGTGCGCGAGATAACGAGTGTCTGTGTGAGACGAGTACTTTTTACCCCCGAAACACAACGTGCGCTTCGTTTCCATCCGTTTAAACGTGCTGCCATTTCACACAGGGTGAGTTGGGACGTTGCAGGTATCTCACACACACACACACACACACACACACACACACACACACACACGCATGTGAGTGCAGTTTATACAGACACTTAGACCTGTACTGATATAGAATGGCATCTTATACACCAGTGTAAACTTTAATCAGGGTTTACAGTACGGAATTTTTATTCACAATACGATTAGATTTACTACAAAACCTGCCTGTTAAGCCACAAGCATCATAATCGTTAACTTTTATTCTTACTGATATTTTAATTTACTGAATTAAATGTTAGATTAACATAACACTCCACTCTGCAGTTAACAATCCTGTAAGAAAGCACAGTTCACATTATACGACTTTATTATTATTTTTTATTTATTTTTTTTTCTTCCCCTGTCTGTTCAGTAATGACGTCTGGATGGTGTTTCTCTAAGACGGAATATAATTTAAAACGCTTTAAATACGCAGTCGAGCCCGATCAGCGGATAAACCCGACTCCCTGCCCGCGCTGACCTTTGACATACAGCACGTACACAAACGCAGATCATCTACAGACGGCGCATGAAGAGTCCGTTACAAACGACCTGCAGTCAGATGAGCGAAATTCCTCGGATCGTACTGGATCAGGTGTTTCAGCATACGCATGCGAGTCTTGGATCCGTGGTCACCTGATGGTCTGATGCGTGACACAGTAAATGACGTAATTATTATAAAAATGATAAATATGCGTAATAAACGTCATCCTGCAGTTTTCTGTTGCTTGCATTCAGTACTGATGAGAATAAAAGAACTACACGGTCGTTTTATATTATACTTTGAACATCAAGAGCTTCTTTCACTTATATTATTCCTCATTTTTTGTCTTTTTGGCTGATCTGATCTCTTAAGCCTTTTTTTTTTTTTTTTTTTTTTAATGCAAAACATATCTAATAATTTAATAGATTCATAAAAACCAAAGAACTGTTCTGCGTGTGAGGGTGAAATGCTCTCCCGGGCTTTATGACGATACTTTGGGTCGAGATTACGTGCTGATGTTAGCGGAGAGCGTTTTTCTCGCAGTGATGGTGTAGCCGCGTGTGTGTGTGTGTGTGTGTGTGTTTATAAGTGTTTGTTGTGATGTTCTGTGGTTGAACGGTGGTTTGCTCTTATTTTCCCTTCCTTTATTTTTCTCTCTCATTCTCACTTCCATCTCTATTTATTTTCTTTTAAGCTTCGTGTTTCGTGCTCGTCTTTCTTTACAAGTCCTCGGTCCGTCTCCGTCTCCGTCTCCTCCACGTATTTTATATAAGGAATAAAACACTCGGGATGTGAAGCAGAGGTACAGCGTCCACCTCCAGAGTGTTTTATTCCTCTTATACCACAGACATTTGTAACCACGCGATTACGTTTTTTATTTATTAACCAATGACGTGTCATAGTTTTTATATCCATTTATAGTTACATCGATTCCCTCACCAGCGCAGCCCCGTGCGGGAGCAGCTTTACCTCTGACTGCTACAGAGCACCGACACTGGAGACTCCTTCAAAATATCCAATAAACGTCTTCTCAACAATTGTGCATGTTTTTTAATCAGGTTATGGCGAACGTCTGTCATGCAGGTACCTGTGCATGTGGTTACCATAGAAACCAACGGAGTAGAACGAGAAAATAAATACTCACGCTTTTAATTGAATTTAATCAGCAGAACTGAAATTTCCTCGTTTCTCATGTAAACCCCTCAAATCCTGCCTGCAGGAGCAAGAAGCTCTTCTCCTGAAAACGAGAAGCTCTTCTCCTGAAAACGAGAAGCTCTTCTCCTGAAAACGAGATCGTGTCTCATAATAACGAGATGCTCGGGGGGGGGGGGTTTTGCGTATGTGGCAGCAGTGTGTTAGAAATGCATGTGTAGCTTTTCATTTCTTTTTTATATTTCTTGCAAGAAAACAGTATTTGTTGTGAAAAGGCCTTTTATATTCATCTTTTCCTTTTTTTTATCTTCTTCTCTAAATACTAAATCCTAAAGCCTCCCACTTAATGCTCCCATTTCTCTCTCTCTCTCTCTCTCTCTCTCTCTCTCTCTATCTATCTATCTATCTAACTCTTTCACACTCTAACTTTCTCTCTCGCTCTTTCTCTCTCTCTCTAACTTTCTCTCTATCTCTTTCTCTCTAACACTCTCTCTCTAACTCTTTCTCTCTCTCTAACTTTCTCTCTCACTCTTTCTCTCTCTCTCTCTTTCTCTCTAACACTCTCTCTCTAACTCTTTCTCTCTCTCTAACTTTCTCTCTAACTCTTTCTCTCTCTCTAACTTTCTCTCTCACTCTTTCTCTCTCTCTCTTTCTCTCTAACACTCTCTCTCTAACTTTCTCTCTCACTCTTTCTCTCCTTAATTTCTTTTTTATATTTCTTGCAAGAAAACAAGAAAACAGTATTTCTTCCTCTCTAAATCCTAAAGCCTCCCACTTAATGCTCCCATCTTTCTCTCTCTCTCTCTTTGTCTCACTCTCTCTCTAACTCTCACTCTCTCTCACTCTCTCTCTAACTCTCACTCTCTCTCACTCTCTCTCTAACTCTCACTCTCTCTCTCTCCTGTGTGTGGTTAGTGTTTCTCCTCCTTCCCCCTCCGCTCTGCGCGCTCTGTCGCTTCGGCGTCCTCCTGACGAGGGGCAGGGTGTTTCCGGTGCGCGCGGCGTTCTCTCCTTCCTCCAGTCCAGCACACGTCGGGCCTACCAGCAGCTCCTGGAGGTCCTGGATGAGAACCAGCGCAGGTGATCCGTCTCTGCCCCGTCGATGCCTGTGACCTCTGACCCCTTGGTTCTCGCTTGACGTGGGATTGCATGTGTGTGTGTGTGTGTGTGTGAGATATTGGATGCTGCGTCCTGTAGATTAGTGATGATGTCGAATCGTTGCTCAGCTGCAGTTTGCTTCCCATTGCTTTGCTTCTCCATCTCCTACTCGTCTTGTTCCTCTCCGAAGGCGGTCGTTTGCGAGTCGGAGAGAAAGTCGCCAATTAAATAACATCAGATTTGGTTATTTTATGAATCAACGCCTAAACTGTGCTTGTTGGACACACTTTGTTCAAGTCTAACAAGCACAAGTTTGGACATTATTATTATAATTATTTTGGACTCATTGTTCCTTTTTCTCATTATTTTTTTTCCATCAGCACCTGAAGCTGTTTAATAAACACAGTACAGTAAATTTCATTATTCGCTTTATCGTGATTAATGACTAATCCATTACCGTCTCTCCCAGCCTCCTCACGTCTCATTCCATCCTATAGCTCAGACTGCCATCATTATTCACACACAGATTATTAAACTAAAACTCGACAACAGTCTCCTCGATATTTCATGCCGCTTGGTCCTTCGCTTTGCCCGAGCGTGAGCTTCGAGTTATTCCATCACATCTCCAGGAGCGTCAGGATCGATTAATCTCATCTGCTTTTGCACACCAGTTTGCGATTGTACAGTATAACTTTACACTGTATAGACACTACCAGTCAAAAGGTCCTTTATCAATACTGATGGCAAACTATTAATTATATCAATTAGAGTAATAATGAAGACTTACTGTATAATAAATAAACAATGATGTCATACATAATTCTGTGTTATGTCTGAAATTCTGAACAGTTTTCCTGATGAAGGATTAGACATTAGACTCTTTTTTTTTTTAGTATCTTTTCTTAAACGTCCCAAATACTTTTCCTAAATAAAAGTTCTTAATGACAGTGAGTTTGAGGAATTGATTCCATTTTAGGCAAAAATGATTTAATTAAAAACTGTTTTGCACATTAAATTCACTCTTTACAAATTTCAACCATAAGCCTTTATTAAAATGGCTTTAGGACGATGATGGATATATTTGTCGTGTCCGGACTTTTGACTGATCGTGTGATGTGTGTGACGTGTGTGTTGTCTGTCTCGCTGTCTGTGTGTGTGTCCTCCTTTATCTCTGTTCTTTTTTTTCCCCTTCTTCTTCTCCCCTTCTTCTTCTTCTCCTCTCTTCTCCTCAGTAAGCCTTCTCTGAGAGGGGGTTCCACCTCCTCTAACCTCCAGCATCATGAGAACAGGTAACTCCCCTCCCCTCGTCCCCATCTTCCACACCTCTTTCCTTTCCTGTGTCTCAGTGTTCACTGGGTCGTATTCTAGTCCACGCTGACTAGGAGGAACTCTCGGCATTTCAGACCTGCTCTCCTTTTAGGTCCAGCGCGCTCACGTTAGTCGGAGATGTTGCTCAATCGAGTGCAGGATAAATCTTTAAGCCGCTTATTGTGTTGTATGAAGGTTGTGTAGCGTTGCTTTAGGTTCACGCTCGCTTGGAGACAGAGCTGTAGATAGAAGCTACAGGAGCAACAAGTTCTCAGTGAATGAGGAATGAAAGACTTTTCTCAGGCACACACACACACACACACACACACACACACACACACATACACTGTGTGCACACATGCACCCTTTATTTTGCTGGTTGCACTTTGAAGAACCGCCTTCGTCTACAGTTACAGCTGCAAGTCGTCTGGCGTAGGTGTCTTTGCACATCTGGATCATCGTCTTGCCCATTGACATCTGGGCTTTGACTGGGTGTGTTTTGTTTTTTTATTAAATATTATTATTATTAAACATTCAGGTTGTTGGTTTGGAACCACTCCAGCGTAGCTTTAGCAGCATGCTTATGGTTGTTTTGTTGTTAGAAGGTGAACCTCCGCACCTGTCTCAAGGCTTTTGGACAGGTTTTCTACTAGGATTGGCTCACATGTGTCTCCATCCATCTTACCCTCGACCCTGACCAGTTCCTGAATCCCTGATGATGAAAAGCATTCCCACAACATGATGCTACCACCACCATGCTTCACTGTGAGGATGGTGCACCAAACATGGAGCTTTGGACCAAGGCCAAAAAGTTTCATTCTGGTCTCATCAGATTAGAAAACGTTTTTTAGCACAGTCTAACTCTGACATACATTTTGTCAATTTTGTCTTCTCACCACTCTTCTATAAAGCCGTAGAATATCTTGGTCTATGGTTGTCTTGTGAACAGCTTCTCCCATCTGAGCTGAAGATCTCTCGAGCTCCATCAGAGTTGCCCTCGGCTATTGATTGCTTGTCTGACTAATACCCTACTTTATCTGACTTTTCATGGACGTCTTCCTTCAAGCAAACCCGTGGTTGTGCCATGTTCTTTCCATATTCAGTGGTGCTCCATGGCATGTCCACAGTTTGGGACATGCCATCTGATTGATACTTCTCCAGAGTACCAGAATGGGATCAATACTTATGCAAGGCACTGGAGTTGATCGTCATGTCCTGGGTAACAAAAAACAGGCCAAGCCCAAAATGGCAAAATATTAATCTTTTAATGATCTTAACAACAAATCACTGGTCAGGAAATGAGCAGGAATGAAGCAGATAGATAAAGGAGCTCAGTTTGGGAGCTTTTCCCTCTGATTTCTGTAAATGTTGAAGTCTTGTGGCTCTTGATGAGCTGCATCAGGTGCAGCAGATAACCAAATAATCACTCATCTTTTAATAAAAAACCCAGAAGATATTATTGGAAAAGTTTGTACACCCAGACACGTGTTAGTGTGAATTTTACATCAAACATTTTAATCATTATGATGATTTTGTGTACAAGAAGACTGTAGAAGTGAATTTCCCTGTTTCTAGCTTTTCCCCAAACAGCGAAAGGAAACCAGCGGATGGAGGCACAGGAGCTCTCAGGAGTGCATCTGCTTCATTCCTGCTCATCTCCTCACCAATGATTTTTTTTCCTGAGACCATTAAAAGCTGCATGTTTTGATCTTTCCTGACAGGTTCGCCCTGGCCACACTGGACACGTCTATGGAAGGTGGAGAAGACCTGGCCGTGGCAGACGCTACAGCTTTAAGGAGACAGGTACAACCATTTTTTTAAATTTCATCGCTTACTAAAAACACATGTAAGCTCCTACACAAGCTGTGTGTAACATCGTAAAATGTTTAGCTCCACACAGTTATCGAGTATACATAACTGAAAAGGGCTCTCTCTCTAAAAACTGTTTAAATTAAAACTTACTGAGCGTTACAAAGCACTAACACTGGAGACTCCTTCCATAAATGTTAAATACACGTCTCCTTCCAGAGAACCTCCCCATATCAACGATTATACGTTTCTCTGTTAACTAACAAAACGTTTATTTTTCCGCTTTGATCATGTGGCGCGTCCGCCATTGCAAGTCGACGTGAATGAGTTGTTACTATGGTAACGATAACGATTTAGATCAAGCGCGTTAACTATAAAATTTGAATTTGAATTAGGACTTTTTGTGAAATTCTTGCTGCATGCATTAGCAAGCCAGGAGTTTACACTGCCAGGAGTTAGTTTTAAATGTGAATTGCTTTATTTTATTTTATATTTTTATACTGTTTGTTTTTTTATATATATATATATATATATTTTTTTTTTTTTTTTTTGTCTGCGCAGATCATCAAGCTGAACCGGCGGCTGCAGCTCTTAGAGGAAGAGAACAAAGAGCGAGCCAAGCGCGAGATGATCATGTACTCCATTACCGTGGCGTTCTGGCTCATCAACAGCTGGGTGTGGCTCCGGCGCTGAATCAGCAGCGACCCTGTTTCGCCTAAGCTCCGCCTCCTCGCTTCAAGTGTCAAACGTCAGCCCTGATTTACGCACTCGGGTCCCAAAGCTCGTGAGCCTCGCTGCCTGCACAGGGAGGCTCCTTCAGCTGAAAGACACTTGTCCTATTCCTGTAGATCTGTGATTCGTTACCGTAAACATCAACATCATTGTTCTTAAAGACCATGCATGATCCAGGTGTATATATATATATATATATATATATATATACATATAATATAATATATTCTCATGCTTTTGCTTCACTCTTAGACAAGGTTCAGCGTTGTGCTTGTATTCAGCCTGTTCTCGGATCATGATATTCCTGTCTGTATTCCAACAAGCACAACTACACGGATGAAGACGACCCGATTCTGTCCGAAATGATGCGTCTGGTAAATATGGACCCAAGAAAACGGGACACACTCGTCTAAATATCTTGCGACTAGTCGGACTGATAGTATTTAAGGAACGCTGTGATGATTTTTGTGAAGCTGTCGCGACGTCATAAAATGTTCTGTAACGTCCTGTTCCGTCTTTCCTGTGATGGACGTGATGATCGTGTTTGGAATTTTGAGACCACGTTTGGAATGAGATGACCATAATTATGTATTATATCCTCTCTCTATCTCTCTATCTCTCTCTCTCTCTCTCTATCTCTCTTTCTCATGTCCATATGCACTATGATGTAACTACAGAATAAAGAGCAATGGTACCTCCATATTTACTGTCTTTTTTTTTTTTTTTTTAATTACCTGATGTTTTACCCTCGTTATATTTTATAAAACAGGAGATTTTCAACTCCTCAAAACAGAGGAGGCTTTTTTTTAAAAAAATTTTCCCTAACAGTAAGTCAGTGATTTTAAAAAAAAAAGAAAGAAAGAAAGAAAGGTTTTACTTGTTGACGTGACGTCTCTGAGTCGCGTTCATGTCGAGTTTTTTGAGAAAAAAAACTCGTTCAGCACAAATGCTCCCTGCTGAACAACCACAGAAACCCTCATACTGGCTTTAATGGTTATAATGGGGATTGTATTGGTTTTAATGGGGATTGTATTGGTTTAAATGGTTTTAATGGGGATTGTATTGGTTTTAATGGGGATTGTATTGGTTTTAATGGGGATTGTATTGGTTTAAATGGTTTTAATGGGGATTGTATTGGTTTTAATGGGGATTGTATTGGTTTTAATGGGGATTGTATTGGTTTAAATGGTTTTAATGGGGATTGTATTGGTTTTAATGGGGATTGTATTGGTTTTAATGGGGATTGTATTGGTTTTAATGGTTTTAATGGAAACTGTAATGGTGCCTGTGGGTCTCTGCTGGTAATCTGTTGTTCTGTTGGTGGCGTGTTGTGTCTAGTGGATCCTATTAAGGCCCAGTAATGGTTTTAATGGTTAGCTGATGGTTTGTAGTGGTATTTGTGGTGGAAACCATCAGAATTTCAGTGAGGGTTTCTATTCTTTTTTTCAGCGGGGATCTCTCTCTTTTTTTCTTTTTTTAAATAAATCTTTACAATCGTAAAGTGCTCGTTTCTTTTTCTTCCTGGTCTGAACGCGTGGTGTCGCTGTAATGAAACCTCCACTACCTCATCTCAGTGAAATTTTATTTATTTATTTATTTATTAATTAAACGTCGCATTTCATTTTTATTTTGTGGAATTTTCTAAAAAAAAAATGTAAAAACACTTTGTTCTGTGCGGCACATTTTAATTTCTTGTTCATTAAACAGTTACTGCAAAATGAAGTGTTTTTTTTTTTTTTTTTTTTTTAAATAACTATACTCTGGAAATATCATCTTTTATCTTTTTTATATTTAAATGAAGTATTACATAAAAATACAAAATATAAGCAAATAACAGAGAAAAAAGAAAGGCGTGTGTTAGGAGTCAGTTTATTATTATTATTATTATTATTATTATTATTATTATCATCCTACCCGTATTCCGACAAATCCCGCCCCTGCACTGCTATTGGCTAGTTCGCGCGTGAACGACTTCCTGACTGTCCAATGAGCGAGCAGTTTACGCGCTTACTACTAGATAATAAAATAACTCCTTTTTTTTTTACATTCTATGTCAATTAAGAATAAAAGGATTTCTTGCTAAATTTAGTCCTACAGGCTTTAATAATATTAATAAAAAATAAAAAATAATAATAAAGCCGATTTTTAAAAACGCTCGAGGCTCACTTCCGCCGGAAGTGTCGTCTTGTCAGCGTCAAGCTGCTGGAGTGTCATGGCGGCGTGTAGGACGCTGGTGAGTCGCGGTGTGTTAACGCTTGGGCTTCATTATCAGCATGTGTGCAGAAGCGCGCTGCTCACACAGAGCAGAGGGAAGAAGCGGTGGATGAAGGCCTACACGCTGCTCATGGAGAGGAAGAGGAGGCTGGACGGAGCTCCACCTCCAACCCC
Organism: Pangasius sanitwongsei; assembly: GCA_037576675.1. NCBI lineage: Eukaryota > Metazoa > Chordata > Actinopteri > Siluriformes > Pangasiidae > Pangasius > Pangasius sanitwongsei. The sequence continues at coordinate 807,087 of CM075016.1, read as the reverse complement.
GCGGTCAGTGCACAGTCCCGGGCTCAGTCCCAATCACATCACCGCGCCTTCACAGCCGCACGGTCTAGGGCCCGAGGGAACCGCCTGGTGCGCCCTCGCTAGTGCACTACACCTCTGGCCTGGAGCCATTTAGGACTCGGCTCCGAGTTAAGGATGAATTCAAGGCCATTTGTACAGCTTTTGTCATTTGTTGTTTTAATTTGTTGTGTCCATTTTAATAAAAATATTTAATCTTCTAACTTAAGTCAATAAGTTAATTTACTTAATCTTTATTTTAAGCAGCTTATTTGTGGTATATTGTGAGTTTATTGTGCGTTTTTAAAGTCTTGTGAACTGTTAAGTCTTAATTCTCTGTTGCTGTGTTTGAGACACCAGATTCCCGTTAGAGATCAGTAAAGTCCTCTATCTGTCTATCTCTATCTATCTGTCTCTATTTATCTGTCTCTATCTGTCTATCTCTAGCTATCTGTCTCTCTGTCTATCTCTAGCTATGTCTGTCTCTCTGTCTGTCTGTCTCTTTCTCTCTTCCTCTCTTTTCTCTTTATTTGTGGTATATTGTGAGTTTATTGTGCATTTTTAAAGTTTTCTCTTCTTCTCTCTTGCTATATCTCTATCTATCTATCTATCTATCTGTCTATCTATCTCTATGTATCTGTCTATCTGTCTATCTCTATCTATCTATCTATCTATCTATATATCTATCTGTCTACCTATCTGTCTGTCACTTTCTCTCTTCCTGTCTTTCTCGTTATTTGTGTTATTGTGAGTTTATTGTGCATTTTTAAAGTCTTCTCTCTCTCTCTCTTCCCCTCTCTCTCTCCCTCTCTCTCTCTCTTCCCCTCTCTCTCTCCCTCTCTCTCTCTTCCCCTCTCTCTCTCCCTCTCTCTCTCTCTCTCTCTCTCTTCCCCTCTCTCTCTCCCTCCCTCTCTCTCTCTCTCTCCAGCTCCCAGCAGCCTCACTGGGACTATCACGCGGAGGTGGAGGCGTTCAGTGCCCGGCTGAAGGAGCGTTTCTCCACCGACCTGCTGAAGACGGCGTTCGTGAGCCCGTGCTACGTCCGTTCCGAGGAGGAGCGACGCCGCTCGTTGGGTCTGGACGCTGAGAGCACGGCGCTAAACCTCAGAGACAACACAGAGCTGCGGGAACATGGGCGTAAATTCACGCTGGTGAGGAGCACATCCATCCACCTGCATCCTGCTCGCTGTTAGAGAACGGAGTGACGTTAATGAACTGAGAGTCGTGTGGAAGAGTAAATGGTGTGATGAGTGTTCGTATGCTTCTCGACTGTAACTGCCCTCGTGGTCCGGTGTACAGGGTTTCCTCACCGACTGGTGCAGGGGCAGCTTCCCCAGTCTGCCGGATGACGGTGTAGCAGCCATCGTTAGTCACCTGACGGGGTCAGAGGTCATGTGCTCCGTGGCTCGGAACCTGGCGGTGGAGGAACTGGCGATGACGGCGGAATTCCCTGTTCCAGACGACGTCCTCCGGGGGACGTTCTTTGCTGTGATTGGTGCGCTGGAGCAGAGCAGTGGCTCAGAGAGGGCGGGGCTTTTCATCAGGGTGAGACGGGACGCGACGTCTCTCATAGTTTTCTCATGATAGAGTCCAGTTTTAGGTTCATCGACGCTGAGATGCGAGTTAGGAACGGCGTGTAAATAAGAGCTCCGAAGCACACGTGAATTTATAAGCACTCGGTCGAACGCACTGTGAATTCGCTTAAATAATATTTTATTTATATAATATAATATTTTATAATATATAACAGAAAAAAAATCCACCTGGAATAAATTACGTATTATTCTTTATAATTAACGTCTTCAGTGGCGTCCGAATGGCAGTTTATTGTGGGTTTTTTTTTTTTTGTAGTTTAAACTTTAAACTGACATGTTGCTCTGTTTTCCACTTCAGTTCACGGTTTCCTGCATTACCCACAATCCCTGTGTGTGTGTGTGTGTGTGTGTGTGTGTGTGTGTGTGTGTGTTTGCAGGACTTCCTCGTGACGCAGCTGATAGGAAAAGACCTGTTTGACGTGTGGAAAGTGGTGAACCCGATGGGGATACTGGTGCAGGAGCTGAGCCGCAGAGGAGCGTCACTCCCCGAGCCGCGCCTCCTCCAGTCCTCCGGGGCCAGCACTGTGCTCCCGCTGTACTTCGTGGGCCTTTACTGGTACGCCACAGACACCGCGCTAGTGTCAGAGGAGGCAACAGTACTAGCTGATATCATCACCTGGAAAGTCATTCGTAGGAAACCTACCTGCTGTTTAGAAAAATCTCCACCCTGAAACCATTTTCTCACTATGTCTGTTGATGTCTATTAATGAGAAATTCAGCGTAGTTGTGAAAACGTCAAAGAAAATTTCTGGACTCAAAGGCTGCGTCCGAAATCGTGTACTGTAACAGTGCACACTCCGTTCTCCTCAGTACCTACTGAATACTGCGTTCTCCTCAGTACCTACTGAATACTGCATTCTCCTCAGTACCTACTGAATACTGCGTTCTCCTCAGTACCTACTGAATACTGCGTTCTCCTCAGTACCTACTGAATACTGCGTTCTC
>CM075016.1:792195-804522 GCA_037576675.1 Pangasius sanitwongsei | reverse complement strand
CCTACTGAATACTGCGTTCTCCTCAGTACCTACTGAATACTGCGTTCTCCTCAGTACCTACTGAATACTGCGTTCTCCTCAGTACCTACTGAATACTGCGTTCTCTTCAGTACCTACTGAATACTGCGTTCTCCTCAGTACCTACTGCATTCAATTCGTTAGCTACTGCATTTGATTCAGTGCATTTTAAGATCATATGTTAATTATAAAGATTAATAGTCAAGTCGTTCAGGGTGGATTTTTTTTTTTTTTTTTTTAAACACCGCTGTTATGTTATAGGCCTTAATTTTTTTTAAATAATTTATGCATATATATATATATATATATATATATATATATATATAGATTTATTCATACATATATAAAATACCAAAAACCTGTGCTATTTTAAAATTTATAAAATTGTGCTTTATTTATTTGTAATTAGAGTCGATGTATTGAAAGAGTGCTGGAGTTTACTGGAGTCAGATCACTGATATGAACTCTTTACTATAACAATAAGATATGAAATGTTACTCTAATAAGTTGTTGGGGTTGTCGTGTGTGTGTGTGTGTGTGTGTGTGTGTGAGACAGTGATAAGAAGCTGCTGGCTCACGGGCCTGGTGAGACGCTCTCGGCAGCGGAGGAGGAGGCAGCCCGCGTGGCTCTGAGGAAACTCTTCGGCTACACGGAAAACCGCCAACCGTTCGACTTCTCCACGAAACAAGAGCAGCCTGAAACATCAGCGGCGGAGCAGGCAGTCCGCAGAAGATAAACACACACTCTGTCATCTGTCTGTCTTTCACCAGCTGGAAAACATCTGCTGCTTCAGTCTCTTCACTCGAACACCTCTATTTGTCTCGAGTAAATTCGGACAGTCCGCTTTAGGAAGAGGTGGAAAAGCACCTCCAGTCGGCTTCTAATGAAATCAGGCCACACTTAATGTAAATGTTGTGTTTTTTGTTTTGTTTTTTTAAATAAATGTCTCCTCACCTATGCAGCAGTTGTTTGTTTCTTTAACCGCATCTAAATATTAAATATTTTTTTCTATAATGACAGTTAAATTGAGTTCCTTGATTTAAGTAATTATTTATAGAGCACCTTTCAAGAACAAAGTGCTTCACAGGAAGATATTCAGTAAAAAAAAAGAAAAAAAAAAAGTACAATATTTAAGCAAAAGCAAATTGAAATAAATGGGTCTTTAGCTGCTTTTTAAAGGTCTTAAAGTTCCAAAGTTTAGGAGCTGCAACATGAATACTGAATAAAACAGGAGAATTCAACTAAAATGAATTAAGGTCCGACTAAATCACCGAATGTGAACGTCAATGTTTTAACACTTATCCATCTAGGATTAGTTATTTATATTTATTATTATTTATAGCTATAAATTTGATGTGATTATGCTTTGTTTCGTAGCAGCGCCTCACGTCATCACGCATTCTGAACAGACGAGATTTTCAGCTTCACGTTGAATAAATAAACTTCTCCGTGCATTCGTCTTTAAACGTTCTGTTTTTCATCCTTGGCGTTCCTTAACTAATTACTAATTAACTACTTACTAACTACTTGATATTAAGTTTTAAAATCCAGAAAGTCTATTTGTGACAATTAATAATAATAATAATTCTTCACGTTCTCTTGCGCTGTAGCTCGTCTCTGGTCTCAAGAGTCTTCAGCTACATCATTTCCATAAACACGTGATTAGATAAAGCGCAAGAGAGAATCTTCTGTGAAGGTTCATGTTTAGAAAACTGGATTCGCTGAATTTCATACATTGTATGTTCTTGTACTTTTTCTTTTTCCACTAAAATCCTTCTTTCTGGATGCTTTTTTACTGCAGTCCACCATTTTGCGACTCCTGGACTATCACTTTTCATACACCACCTTCTGCATTGAGGAGATTCACCGATTTAATTTTGTTTTTTTTCGCCTTAACCTCAATTTATCTGATCTGTTATTTATAAAGCTTCAAGACGCAGCTTGCTTCAGTGACGAGTCAGTTAAAAAAATCCTGCTTTAACAGCTTCCTGTCCTGAAACGTTTGTGAGAACGACGATCCGGTGCTTGATATTCCTGCGTCCGTTTTATTAATATCCTTCGATAATGTTATGGAGAGAATCTATTCTGTTTGAATGCTTTCGGTGAATTAAGACGACAGGAATTAATACTGAGTTAAGAAAAGGTTTCTATTTGAATAAAGTAAAACCACTCGAACAGGATGTTCAGACAGAATTTGCTTTTTTTTTTTGCATCCATTTCATTTACCAGCTGAAACGTTCATTTCACGTTCAAAATCATTTGTTTGGAAGATAAATACATGAACCAGGCCTGTGCTGGAGTTTTTGAACAGACAAACTGGAATTATTTATTTATTTTTTGGTTCATTGCATTTGGGAAATGAGGATTTTTGTATGTAAACTGATGAATATGAAGACGAAGAGACTAAAGCAATAGACAGAATAGCTAGAGCGCTGTGTATTCAGTTGTTAAGATGATTTATATCCCGGATAAACGAGAGTCATCCGTCATCATGTGCTCTGTAATAATAAACTGTTCATGTATGTAAGTTACTGAAAATTAAAATGGACACTTTTTGCAGTTAGGAGTTGTTTTCTGTGAGAATAATAATAATAAGAAGAAGAAGCAGAAGATTGTACACAAACCCAAGCTTCCTTTTCATTTTTTTTTCTCATCTTATTTTTCACCTCTGAGTTCAGACTGTTACGACAAACGCCAGTCGTTCAGAGGAAGTCGTTTTATTGTCCATTTTCAGAACGACAATTACAGTCTATAACAGTCTATACTTAACACCTGATGTACGTTCATTACTTTATTCCTCCTGCTAATTAGGACACTGACATGTCTGCGTTTTCGAATAAAGTAGAAATTGCTTTAACTACTGCCAAGGTTGAGTGTGTTCCTGTTGAAGCATCCACTTCCTGTTGTACATCCCTGTCCACGTGCTCCGAGTGCGATGCTGAGCAGCGCTGGCGAGAGGAAGTCGATGAGGACGTGTCGAAAGCTGTGTGAATGCAGGGGTTGGGAATCCACACTGAAGGTTGCGTTACACACTTCCTAAATGCCTTACACTATATATATATATATATATATATATATATATATATATATATATATAATATCTATAATGCCTAGGCGGAATATTTCTGGGGTCACGTCTCATCCTGTTGCTTCCTCATGAGTGTGTGTGTGTGTGTGTGTGTCACACGTTTTTTGATGGCTAACATTATTTCACATGTTCAGTCAGATGTTTTGGTTGTCATCTTCTCATTTTTGTGATTCTCAGTGATTCTCAAAGTGGAGAAATCTCGATTATTATTTTATAATAATAATAATAATAATATTTGATAAGCCCTGAGTTAGATTAACGCACACGTCAGGGCTGGATTTCGTGCACAAATACACGAGTATAAATGAACTAGCATGAAGGTTTGTCTGTCTGTCCTTCAAAGATAAAAACACATCAAATTATCTGCTGAAAACGTTTGGAGTTTTGTGGAACCGAGTGCAACAGCAGCACCGACGAATGGAGGCTGGGGCTGATTTCTTTCTAACCCAGACTGTGGATTCATGCCACCTCTCAGCGACAGAAAAAAACACACACTGAAACAGATTCGTTCTCCATTTGAGCTGAAACTTTTCAGCCTGCTTCACTGACGCATCCATAACACACACATCCATCATCAGCAGTGACTGAGACGGCGCATGAGAAGTACAGGCGAGGGTGTAACGAACGTAAAACGAGGTGGAGCGTTTACTCTAACATCCATTTTTTCCCCCAAAATGTCTTTGATGGAGAAACTAAAAGTAGAGAGACTAAGCGCACATTAACCCAGGGATTAGGAGAGTACAGTGTGAATACGCAGGATTAATTGTTAACGCCGGGTAAAGTATGAACAACGTGACACAAGATAACGTTTCGAATGACCCAGAGGGTTAACTAGTCCGGGTGTGAGGAGCCCTACGGGGCGGAGTCGGGGTTCGAACCCTCGACCCTGGTGCTGTGAGACAAGAGCGGTAATCACTAAGCCAAATCATACCTATTTATATCAAATATGATATGATAAGCTTATTCAGGAATGACTTCATAACTTTTCTGCCTTTATTTTTTTTTTTAAATGTATGTATATATGTATGTATAGCCAGCCCCAGCAGATCCCAGGGCTCTGGTTTGGTGTGAATTAGGTCACTCCTGCAGAGAACTCAACTCAACTCTTTTTCGTGTGCTGGGCGGTGCAGGGTTTGCGCATGCGCAGTGAGTGAGCGAGGCGAGCACGGCGTCTTGTCCTCTCTCTCCCTCTCTCTCTCTCTCTCTCTCTCGGAGTGAATTCTCCGGCTTGTCTCTGTCTCACACCCTCTGCCTCTCTCTCTCTCTCTTTCAGGGACAATTTCAGGGCTTTTTTTTTTTTTTTTTTTTTTTAAAAAAAAAAAAAAAACAATAGAAAAAGTTTTTTCTTCCACTCCGCATATATACAAGTCTTTGGGCTCCGGCCATGGCGGCGAGTGCGAAGCGCAAACAGGAGGAGAAACACCTGAAGATGCTGAGGGAGATGACCAGTTTGCCTCCCAACAGAAAGTGCTTCGACTGCGACCAGCGCGGCCCGACCTACGCCGACATGACCACCGGCTCCTTCGTCTGCACCTCCTGCTCCGGTATCCTGTAAGCAGCCTTAACAACCTGGGCTGCGTCCCAAATACTCGCTCTGTCTCCTACATAGTGCACTCCGTGCAGCGCACAAACCGCTCTGTCACACACTAGCTATCTAGGGCGCCTATGTAGGGAACAGAGGGGCGTTTGGGATTCAGCCGTGTTTCTAGCACAACCATGAAGTTATGTTATTTTGTTAAATAAATAGCGTACTTTTTCATTATTTCTACTTCTTGACACAAATACAGAGTGTGATTAATTATCATAAAGGTCACTATATTATATATTATATGCGTTATGTTGCTATTATTCATGGGAGAGTAGGTGACTGTGGGTTAGCTTGAGCAGCTAGCAGGCGCTAACTACAGCCTAGCTAGAATGCTATAATATATATATTCATACTTTTTCTTCCCATAAACCTAAAAAAAATTTTATTGTTGGTGAACTGAATCACTGTGCGTGTGCAGGGTGACTTCACTGTTGTTAATTAGCCAGCTAGCTAACTACCTGTTTGGTTGGAGGCTAAGCTAACCTAGCTAAGAGTTTACCGTTAACTTCATTCCAGGCCCTAAATGCTTTATTACATCCTCTACATGCTGTGGTTAAAAATAAACAAAAAGTATATTTATATTTGAAGAAATGTAGGACATAATAAAACCATTCCAGTGTATACTGTATAAATAATTTAGCTTAGCCGTTTACTGTGTTTTCTTGGAAAAACCGCTAGCGTGCTAATTAGGGTGTGAGCGCGCGCCGTTAGCTAACCATATCACAACCTGGTGCAGACCCCAGAGCACTAATCTTATCTATTATTATTTTTAAACAAAAAACTAACAAATATTAAATGTTTTAAATTCACATTTTTAAGTTTATAGGTTCTACCTAGTAACTATCATATACTAATGTGCTAAATACTCGCAATTGTCTTAGCATGCTAGCTCAGCCGAGTGAGTCTAGCCGTGCCATATATAAGCGTTTGACGTCACAGCGCTGTCGAATTCTCGATTCTGATTGGTCAGAAGGTGTTGATCGGTTTCTCTATAGCAGCAGCTCTGAAAGTAGTTCCGGCTCGCAGGCTAATATTAACGTTAACGCTAATATTAATGCGCTCGTTGGAATATGTTATCGTTTCTATAGCAACCGCGCATTCACAGGGACTTGTATTTCAGACGCTGTGCATAATCTAGAGCCCTATTCGGGTTGGATTAGTTTATCAGCGGGACTTTTTCACTGGCTGCGTTTGCGTGCGCATCGATATTCAGATATTAATCAGAATCTGGTGATATTCTAATTAGTATCGTCACGTAAACGCCGCCATCCGCTTCCAGATTAAGACAGTATTCTGATTCCACAGATTCCGATTCTCATCCCTGAAATATTCCCGTGTTAATCGGAAATTTGTTGCATGTAAACGCCTCATTCAGAAAATCCACTGAACGCGCGTACTCAGCCCGCAAGGAGCTGTGGGTGTAACAAATAGCAAAGCTTGGAACTGGATTTGGAAAAGAAATGTTTTTTTCTGGCAGTGGAAATATATACATTTTGTTCTCCGATATCCGATCCACCGTTTTTGGATCGCCGCCATCTCTATCCGTGTCTCTTCTTTGCAGGAACCTGTTTCCGCCGGCATTCGCTTGGTTTCTTCTTCCTTTGATCTGAACTGTAATGCCGAGTTCCAGCTCGCTCAAACGTTTCCATCTCGACTTTTCTCGAAGTAATTAAATTTACATCACGCAAAATTGAATCAGTCTGCTCGATTAGCCAAAAGAATCTGGCGTCACCCGTTCTGGGAAAAGCGGAACAAACCGTCTAATAAAGGGACGCGAGGAGAGTGAACAGAGAGACAGACGGTAACGGATGTCGCCGGGAATGTCGTCTGGTCTCGGTAGATGTTGCTCACCGTGTCTTCAGATGCCTGGGAACGCAGAAAGACGTCAGCATTCTGCTGAATTAAAGCTTCAGTCCCTGCTCTCTGAAGCACTAATGACTTTTATTAGTGGCCACCAGATTCCTTCCTACACAGTTACCGACAGTAAACAACAAACAAACCCCTAAGAAGTAAATAAACGCAGTTACTGACTGAAAATCCAGTCCAGTGCTGTGACTTGAACTGAGCAGAAGGTTTCCTTCCCGTTAACTTTCCCAAAATACTGATCATCTTACATTTCCGTTTATTTATGATCTCGGCGTGTTGTCTTTCAGCTTATAATGACAACCCGATAAATAATGATAATGAAATAGGGCCGTATCGTATCGTATCGTTCATGATATACCGGTACAACTCCTCCTCATGATAAGAATTTGTCGTCCTGTGATATTGACGATCTCGTTGATGACGTGTTTGCGCGCATCTCACACGTAAAACGAGAACAAACATGGCGGAAGCATGGCGGCGTTCCAACCCTGGATGAGGAAGAAGAATTAATCCCCAAAAAAGGAGCTTTCTCCGTAATATGGAAGCGGATATCAGATCCAGAAGATCAGACGGGAATCAGACATCTTGTGACCAAAAAAAGATAGTGCTGAATGTCACTGTTTTCATCTCCTCGTTTATATCGTTACTGCAAAAGAAATTCCGTGATATAATTCCTACAGTGTTAGAGATTTTACAGAAAAGCCATTCTCAGAAATATTTTTCAGCTCCCGAGTGACACAGCTGTGCTGCGTGAGTGGGAGGGGCATAATCTCTCTCTCCGCGTCAATCACAGCGACGCCAGCCAATCACGGGCATCTGTCAACTCGTATGGAGAAGACGGAGGATAGTGCAAGAAAAGTGTTTCCAGACCGTGTCTCCTGCACGGTGTTATAAACGTGTCTGATGATAAAGATACTCGGGTTTGACTCTCCCTGAGGATCATGAAGATAACTGAGCTTTTTCATGAGTCCGAGTCTAAATGACTTCGGCTTTGTGTCGTCTGCAGCGGCTTCAGACTTACCCACGGAAACTGAGGCTCCTGAAAATGGCGGTTGTTTTCGGAGTCGCAGAGGTGTTTCACAGGAAACAGAATTTCCTCATAAATATGGAGCAGCTGCATGTTACTGTATGTTCTCACAACATCTCATGTTTCCAGAACCTGACTAAGATTTTTAAAAAACCCCGATGTAGCCCGTCATGTTCGTGTTCTAGAGAAACAGTCAGCGAGTCGCTGTGGGATGTGGCGTTCTGTCCTCGCATCGCACATAAAAAAAAAGATATTATCCGAGCCTGGCTAGCTACTTTTTCGTGAACGTTCTTCCGATGCGCAATGGCATTAAGTTTGAACCTTTTTGTTTTCGCTTTAAACTAATAATCCAGACACGAAATCTGCTTCTCCCGGGTTTACCCCCACACAGCGATCATTAAATCAAATTAAATAGTTTACACTTCACCCTTTTTTTTTGTTTGTTTTTTTTTACTCCTAACATAAGCTAGCTTGGAATGAATGCCTCTCGATCCAAGTCGGAATGTATTTGGATCACGCTAAAGACGAGAGCAAACACCAGATTCATTCTCGTTGATTCTCAGATCAAAACTTTAATCCTATCTGTGTAGTCGGAATAGTTTGAACAGTCAGATAGTCTGGTTACGTATGGAAAACGATGGCAACGATTTACCTGAATTCTTTACGCTTTTCAGTGCCAGCTTGTCCGGGAAAATCCTACCAGCCTGTATATTAGTTTTACTTACAGCTACGAACTTTGTGTTTTAGAGAAGTGAAAAATCACAGGCATGTTTTATCTGCTGTGTCACGAGCAGCCTGTGGGTAATCTGTATTTAAGATGCTATCATGCAGAGTTATCATGCAAGGGTGTGGCCCAAGTGTGTGTGTGTGTGTGTGTGTGTGTGTGAGATTTTATTTGATTGGAATGTCTGACACTGTAGAGAATCTTCCAGTCCTCTTTATAGGCTCACATAAACAAACTCTTTGTAGAAGACGAGTTTGGAGTCGTTCGTAACTCCATCACCGAGTCGCTCAGTCTTCAAGATGAAGCTTGATATAATATTGTGGATATTTTCCTCTTCAGTAGCATGCGTGATAGCGTGATCTAGGGCCTTCACCGTTTTCCGCTTCAAAGCTACTACGTTTTAAAATGATTTAAAAATTTTTTTTTTTACTGATGCACTTTACAGTTAAACTCTTAACACAAAAGTAAATCTAAAAAGTATAAATATAACTAACAGGTTAAAGTTCATGGAGGAACACGCTAGAAGAGTTAAATGATGTTACAGTGTTTTGTTGTAATTGACTTTAAAATGTTAAAATGTTCAGCAGTAAAGCGTGTAAAGGTTAAAAGGCTAAAAGTTTATAATGTTCAAAGGTTAAAATGTAAACATGGTTGCTGTCGTCTTCCAGGTGGGTTTTCTCCGATATCTCTGAGTCTTGCTGGCATCGTATCACAAAAAAAAGGACACGCTGTTATGTTTTAATGACGTCCCAATGAAGCACAAGTCCACTCCTTTCCAACTCTCACACACCCTCATTCCACTGATAAACCTCCAGATGATTAAACGTGTTTATTACAGCAAACGCAACACAAACACAGTCATCAGACACGTCAATTAGTTGGTTAGGAGTGAAATGTTTAGATGGTTAACTGACCCTAACCCTAACCCTAGGTGGACAAATCAGTGGACTCTGGGCCTCTAGGACCAGAGAAACGAGGGAGAAACCTTGGCAGACATTCCTCTAGTCTACTGCTGAAGATATTTGTGCCAGTACAGAAGCAACTCCAGCCAGAGACATTAATCAGGACGGTTCTGGATTCTGTGACGGCTGCTTTTGATCAATCGATCGTCTGAACTATTTTTAGTTCTAGCCATGTGTCCTGGCTCGGCTCATTTTGTACCTGTGCAAGAAGGATAACCAAACTCAGCCCGGGCGCTTGGGTGCAGCTCGCTTGGCATTAACATGGAGGATAATTCGCGTTTAGAGCCAGGCATTTCTACCATACGCGATATGCATGACGAATATAGGTGCTCAGAAACGTCCAGTACAGTGTTACTTCATTAGTAAATGTTTTGTAATAATACATACATTTCTTTTTATTTGTAACAATAAAAAATCTTAGAGTTCATTTTATAAAAATATTTTATTTAATTATCTGTTCAGTTATTTATTACTTATTAATTTAACACTAAAAGGAAAAAAATCTGTAAATTTAACATTTCACGAATTAAAAAGTTAATTACAAAATTTTAACGTCACGTCAGCTGCTTCTATTCGGGTTGTAATTTTTAAAAAGGTGTAAAAAAAAAAAAAATAATAATAATAATTAAAACATATCAAAATATCCACCTTATCCCAGAAGAGTGTATTGTGACATAAGTTGATTATATTGTCGTATAATGGGATCGGGATGGAGATGTGGCCTGCTGGTAGGGGTTGGGAACGGTGTTACGGATATTGGGAATGATCCGGAATCTCCATAAAATCTCCTTGTAGGCGATTTCTAGGTGTGTGTGTGTGTGTGTGTGTGTGTGTGTGTGTGCTTTTGTGTACCCTCCTGCAGGAAGTGGGAGCTGGATTCCACTGCATCAGCACCATGTGGTCAGCTTGTGTAACAGGAAGTGGAAGCAGCAGGACAGGAAGTTTAAGCTCACTTGGGAATGTATAGGCCATGAGTGTATTTACTCTGTGTGTGTGTGTGAGAGAGAGTGAGTGAGTGTTTAGGGCAGTTAGGATTTGTTTAAAACTAGTGTTAAAAATGACCACAAACTTATTGTTCATGTTCACATGATCTCAGAAACCCTACTAGACCTCGTGAGTATGCAGTGAGCTACACCAGGTGCTGTAGATACCTGTGTAGATCCCGGTGTGTGAGAGCGTGGAGGAAGACTCATGAGACAGGCGGGATTTCTGCGGAGCTCCCGGCTCGCGTTTATTCAGTCCGTGGTTTTCAGCGCACTTTCAAATACTCACCAAACCCAAAACGGCTCAACTGAATCGGTTCCGCTCAGTCAAGTTCAAGTTTACGCTCTGCGGCGTGTGCGTGCGTCTCTATATCGCATTCTCTCTCTGTGTGTGGTTACGCCAGTCACTGGGCACAGAGAGAGTCGCAAATAAGTAGACAGGCAGTAATAAGGTGAGAATCATCACGTGTTACCTGCCGGTTTGACCCGCCTCCTCTCCGTCCATCACTGATGCTTGGTCACGCCCCCGTGCTGCATATCAATTTGGGATTTCGATTGAGATTACAGTGGCGCAGCAAGTGGACCTGAAAAAAATCGTCTGCTTCCATGAAAATCTGTTGCGGTTGTAACATAAATTTGCATTTTTTAACATTTTGAAAGTTCAGCCAACAAATTTGCGGTTACCGCAGAAACAGTCATTTTCACCTGTTACACCTGTAAGTCAGACAGGAGGAGCAGAGGACCATCTAACGTGTCTAATCTAAAACTTCAGTATGGATGCGTCTGTCTAATGATTGATTCATGGCTCTAGCCCAAGAAGTTTTTACACAGTGGCGGAGCATGAGTCTGTGTCACCAAGCGTAAGGAAAATTCCTCTCCTTGACAAGTTCTAGCGAGGTTTCTTCTCCACTGTGACTGCGTCAGGAGCAGAATGTCACAAGAAGGCCTGATGCAATTTCCTGCTCAATCAAAGCAGCAGAAATATGGCCAAAGCCGTACAAGTATAAGCCCGAGCAGTACGGTATTCACTCTGCACGCAGTCAGTGACCGACCGCTTTGTGTACACGTAACGGCTGACGTTACCTTTTTAAACTTTGTGTTACTTGGCAAACTCATCTGACTGCACATAGTTCAAATAAAGGAAATCACTTGAATTATATTACATGCTGTTGCTGCCAATCTCGGGTGTGTTCCTGTTGAGAAATCCACTTCCTTCTATTCACTCTTCCCCTTATTAACAGTAAACAAATTTATAACAGCTTATTTACATGCAACACTACTGTATTGTTGGCAGTTTGAGAGCATGAGGCATATTCTGGATCTTAGAAAATGCCTCCAAGTATTGTATTTTTGCCCCACCCAAACCTAGATCTGATCCTCTTCTAACAAAGTTTCTTTGCAGCATCGACAGAAAGGCAGCGTGTTGTTGGTTTTACACCGTGGTGTGTTTGTTTTTTGTTTTTTTTTTGTTAATATATAAAGATAATAATGGAGTCTCATTAGCATCTGCCGATATGTTACAAAGACATCTCAGGATGTATGCTGTAGCAGTTCTGTATCTGTCGTAATGCTAACATGGCTGCTTAGATTTAAATTATTTGGGTTAAAGTGGTTAATGAAGATGAATGAATGAAGTTCACTTTGATGTAATGATACTAGACAGTTAAAATTGATCTTGATGACCGAAGACCCCTGTAGACACTCATATACGCTTATGTAGCCTCGTGTACCCCTTGTAAACCCTTATACTCTCTTATAGACCCTTGTAGACCCTTATGTACGCTTTAAGGACCCTTATGTACGCTTTAAGGACCCTTTTGTACGCTTTAAGGACCCTTATGTGCACTTTAAGGACCCTTATGTACGCTTTAAGGACCCTTATGTGCGCTTTAAGGACCCTTATACTCCCTTATAGACTCTTATAGATCCTTAGACATCCTTAAAGGCCCTTATACATTCTTGTAGACCCTCATAGATCCTTAAAGACCCTCACAGATCCTTATATACCCTCAAAGACCCTCACAGATCCTTATATACCCTCAAAGACCCTCACAGATCCTTATATACCCT
>CM075016.1:777496-792153 GCA_037576675.1 Pangasius sanitwongsei | reverse complement strand
CAGATCCTTATATACCCTTAAAGACCCTCACAGATCCTTATATACCCTTAAAGACCCTCACAGATCCTTATATACCCTCAAAGACCCTCACAGATCGTTGTAGGGCAGAAAAGCTGCTAACAATTATTAAGCAGTGGGCTGTTGCCAAATTGTCAGAGGAAGCAACCAGCAGTTTTGGAGTGTAAATAATTCAGCATCTGGTCTAGTCTTACACGCGCAGGTCTCCTGGTTCCTGCTCCTCAGCCTCAAAAGCCTTTTTTCCTCCTAAACCTGAACCTCCAGAGTGGCAAACAAGTACTGATGATCACAGGGGAAAGTGAGACTGTATGGTTGTGTGTGTGGGTGTGAGAGAGAGCGAGAGGCACTACAATATAATTCTGTACTTCTGCTCTACCTTTGATTCTAGCAGCAAACTAGGACAGGCAATTTGGGCCACACACACACACACACACACACACACACACACACATGCGCCCACCTCTGTGGTGGAAAGTTTTGTTTTGTAGTTAATGCCAAAAATCAGCTAACACAGTATCAGGTAAGGACACTGACACCTGAGCCATGAGAGAGGCATCATTCATGCTCCCACACACACACACACACACACACGCACACACACACACACACACCTGGAGAGTCCTATAGCTTTTCTGTACAAGCAGGAAATGGAGGCAGAATTTCATTTTATACACAAACACACTAGGGATACATCAGTACCATTTTTTTCCCCCCCCAGAATGAATACGAGTCTTAATAATACGATATTAACACTGACGCCTTTTATTTAGCTCCGTTTATGTTTTCCTGGTTTAAATAGTGACCATGAACGGCGCGCACACGTGACTGTTCATGCACCAGACTCGTTCTTTATCATTTTAGAGCGTTTATTATATTATAAACGCATTAGCTAGCTACATTAGTTAGCGTGGATCGAGTAGGACTGCAGTGGAGAGTGGATTTTGTTTTACTTTGTTCCACTTCGAAGTAAAGTAAACTTTTTTTGTCGACCAGTCGACGTACACGCAGCTTACGTCGTATAGTATCACGTGATATCGGATGTTGGTATGAGAACGTTTTTTACGTTACTATCAGAACGATACCCGATACCAGTATCGGTATTGCTGCGTCCCTGAGACGCACGTCGCAGGCACATAAGAAACCCGAGGTGCCTTGCAGTCTAACCTTGTTGTCCTTGTCCCAGATTTGTGAATAACAAGATAATAACTCAGATTTCTGAGAGAACAGGGACTGCAGCTAAGCTAGACTGCCTAATATAGTGTACACACACTTGCACACAGGGACTGGATCTAATCTAATACTCAGCCCTGCAGAAGTGTAACACATCCCCTATCAAATTAACCCCTCCTGTGCTCTTTCTCACCGTGTCCCTCTTTCTCGCAATCCCTCGTTCTGCCAGCGGAGCCACCCACTAACATGCTGCTCTATGCTGTAGTAAGAGGTTTTATTCTGTATGTCCCTCACTATTTAATTTATTACCGCTCTTTGCATTAGCGGTGCATTCTGTTATTAGAACCGGAGCGGTAACGCTTATAGCGTGTTTCTCAAGCGCTAGTGTTCTTAAAAGGTCATGTGGTCTGGAATCGGAGGGGAAAAAAGCAGGTTATCGCTTGTGTTAGCCGTCTACGTGAACCAGTGTTCGACTAGGAGTCACTAAACAAGCAGGAACTTGACTGAAATGTTTTAGATACTCTGATTTATTTGGTGCTTTATTACACAATCACTTGATACCTTTTTTAAAACTGACACATAATCTTCAAGCACTTTCACACCTGTAAGTCTGTTCTCCAGTCTGACACGGAGTGAAACTTAGGCTCTTGGTTCATTTGCTGTTTGATTTGGTTTCATTTTGCTTAAAACTCTCTTTCATTCGCTGGTCAGGAATATTGAGATGGAAAAAGATAAACAAACTTTGGCCAAGTGTAAATAGAAATCACAAAAATCACTCAATGCTCCTGTAGCTGAATGAACACAAATCCCCACAGCCACGCTCCAACATCTAGTGGAAAGCTTCCCAGAAGAGTGGAGCTCATTATATCAGCTGGAATGAGATGTTCAACAAGCACATGTGGGTGTGATGGTCAGGGGTGCACATACTTTTGGCCATATAATGTACCATTTAAAAAAAAAAAGAAATGTGCTAAATGATTTAAGCGTCCTGCCTAAAAAAAGACAGGAATATTAGCATTTCCACCGTTTCAGCTTGAAGGAGAGAAGGGGAGGGCGTAATATTAGCTGCGCAGTCGGGAGCTGCTTGATGGCAGAGACAATCGTGAAAACTCTGCTGTATGGTTGATTTTTAGTTGATTCTGCTTTAACGTGCTGCCAAAGAAACCCATTTTTGAGATAACCCTTTCTCCAGCTGGTTATCTGATGTAATGCCCACGTGGCCGACTCTTTCACTCTTTCACTTGCTTTAACTCGCTGCTGCTCAAAAGTTTTTGAACTCGACTGAGCACAGAAGTATTTAATCACTTTCTAATGATCTCCGTTATAATTATTTGTAGAGATTTGACACTTCTCAAGAACGAGTGGTTGAGTGTTTGGAGGATTTATATAGAACTATCTTTGTAACCAGCAGATGAACTGATTTAGATTTTGGAATTGATTCAAACAGGGTCAAGGTCACATGTCTGACAGTTCTTCTTCTTCTTCTTCTACTGTTTGGAGTATATTCGAAGGGCGTAGAATTCGGTAGAGTTATCCCCCTTCTGCCTTTTAATGACTTTTATGTGCTCTGTAATGTCTAATAAGGACTAGAGACTAGCATCTAGGGCATGAGCTGTGAAATTGAGCTGAACGTCCTGTCATTTGTGGTCCTTTGCGAAGTGGTTAACATTGAGAAACAAAGGCTTTGTTTAAAAATAGTAACAATCAGCCTTGATTTATCACCAGGGACAGACTGTGATGGAAGCAGGACACCGTTTCACTGAGCCGAATCTCATTATCGTGATTATCATGATTTCAGTTCGTCAGGTTTCTTTGCGTGTTCAACAGTTCAACTGTCATAACAACTCTGTCTCTCTCTCTCTCTCTCTCTCTCTCTCTCTCTCTCTCTCTCTCTCTCTCTCTCTCTAGGCGAGGTTTGAACCCTCCCCACAGAGTGAAGTCCATCTCCATGACAACCTTCACGCAACAGGAAATAGAATTTCTACAGAAGCATGGAAATGAGGTAATGTTGAATCAGAGTGAACGATGCCACATCAGGTCAACATTTGAATTAACTCGTCACTGCTAACGGCGATCCGGTTATATCCGGATTATATCCTCAGTAAAACATGCCGTTCTTCAGAGGGTTTGCCGAATGCTTCCTGCGTGCATGTTGGTAAACATGATGAGTAAACAGCTAAAAACGAGTCCATTGGTCAAGCGGTTCATTATACTGCATTCCGTTAAAACTCGGAATTTCTGGCCTACGAAGACCGAAAGAAAACGCCCCTCTGCTCGGAAAGTCGAGAAGGTCTCCGATTTCAGCACACGACGTTATCAGCACTTCTTAACTTTTACGATGAGTTACTCTGTAAGTATCTGCTTTAGATCAACATCAGGAGATACTGGCTTGTTAAATCTGTAACCGTGACTATACAGTTTGCTGGTTTCAGGAGGTAAACGTACATCACTCGTCGTTAACGCTAACGATAAAACACCGAGCATCGGCGCGTCCGTGTTTTCCAACGTCGTGTCTCAGACGCACAGAGGTCCGACTTCCTGCTCACGAGACTGATGACGACTCTTCGACTCTTTCACAACCAATATAACATTTTCATCACAACACCTGTCAGACCTTTTATACTGTTCAGATTGTGATGATTATTATTTAATTTTTTTTAAATAATGCTAGACTAAAGTCCGTGAGTCAATTCTAACATTATAGCAGCTACAAACGCTCGTTCCCTCACTGGCCTTTTTTTTTTTTTTTTTTTTTTAATTGTTCCTTAACTCCATCTTGAAGTTAATAAAACAGATTGTCACGTTAATGAGAAACCAGAAGTCTGTCCTGAAGAAGACTCCTCTGGTGGAAACGGGTCTGTTAGAACTGACACTGGAGACTCCTTCCACAAACGATAAAGCAGAAACCTTACAGCGTTAATGTTACATAAGAATATGGTTTTAAAAATCAGCTGATCGATGATGATTTATCCACTTCTAAGCTTTCAGAAGGTCTCAGTGGTAATAAAACTCGTTTTAAGCCAAACGCGCTAATCGCTCCTCTTCCGCACCGCCACAGAGAACCGATGTTGTAACCCGTGTAAGTTTGTGTAACTGGAACCGGCTCTGCAGCAGATCTCACAAACACACACACACACACACACCCACACACACTGCGGTCTTACATTACCTTTTGTCACTTGCTGCAAGCACCATGCCTCTAGAAGTCAGTAGAGAACAGCACACACACACACACACACACACACACACACACAGGGTTTTTGACTTGCTGAAAAACAAAAGGATGACAGAAAGACCTGCTTTGTTGTTCCTGTCCTCTTTCCCAACACTCGTCTTTAATCACTTCGACGATGAGATTGTGATGAAATTGAGCCAGCTGCTTTCGGAGAGATTGCTAAAATTTCACATAATTAAATTTTTATTACTTTTTTTATCTGCATAAGATTCCACAGCTGTCACAAGACTCTGTTTATAAAATTGCGTGTAGCTGAAGTGTGTGAAAGTGGCTTTGAAACGAAGGCATAATAAACGTAATAAACACAATGGTGGTATCAGTGCTGTGTCTGTGAGAAACGTGAACCTCGTCTCGAGCTCCGTTCCGAAAACATGCTGATTCCTACGTTTGGGTTTTGGGTTTTGGTTTTTTTTGTTTTGTTTGTTTGTTTGTGTTTTTCTCTCTCTTTGCCTAGCCTTGTCACTTCGCTTTCTTTCTTTCTTTCTTCCTCATTTTTTTCCTTTCCTGCCATCTCACAGTTTTGGCAGGCTTTCCGTGGCCCAGGAACCCAGTAGTAGCGTTATTAGCGTGTTATTCATAGTTGCCTGTTGAACAAGTAGATTTAAAAACCAGCACTAGGTTTAATTAATCCAGTAAAATAACGATCTGTTTAGAGCGTTACACTTCCTGGGTTCCTCTCCACATCCCTAATGTGTGACTGCTCACCCTTTACATAATAAATAGCCTCACAGCACTTTTGAAAGAGCGTGTGTGTGTGTGTGTGTGTCCCTACGTGTGACTGACTTCATTGATCTTCTCTAAATGGTGTCAGTGTTTGTCGCTGTGAGAGGTCTCTGTGTTAACGTTTAGTCAGAGCCATCAATATAGTCCGGTTTTATAGCTGCTTCTTGTATTAGTCGGTCATCTGTGTGTCTGCCAGGACGCTACAGCTCAGTGTCAGGGACTCGTATAGTGCACACTCCACATAATCTAAAGCTAATAATCATAATCATAATAATAATCATAATAATAATAATAATGATGATGATGATGATTAATCTTATTTAACAAGCAAAAATGTCTGAGAATTGATATTGTGAAGATGTTTCTAACAGGAGAGTCTCCAGTATCAGGAAAGTCTGTAGGACAGAGGAGTTTACGCTTTCCGGCTTCTCTGTAAAATGACAAGCTGCATGTCAGAGAGAGTGAGAGAGAGGGACAGAGGGAGAGAGGGAGGGAGACAGAGAGAGAGGGGGACAGAGAGAGAGAGAGAGACAGAGAGAGGGAGGGGGCGACAGAGAGAGAGACAGGGACAAAGAGACAGGAACAGAGAGGGAGAGAGGGACAGAGAGAGAGAGGGACAGAGAGAGAGAGAGGGACAGAGAGAGAGAGAGGGACAGAGAGAGAGAGAGAGACAGAGAGAGAGAGAGGGACAGAGAGAGAGAGAGACAGAGAGAGAGGGGGACAGAGAGAGAGACAGAGAGAGAGAGAGAGAGGGACAGAGAGAGAGGGGGACAGAGAGAGAGGGGGGGACAGAGGGGGGGGGACAGACAGAGAGAGAGAGAGAGAGGGACAGAGAGAGAGGGACAGAGAGAGAGAGGGTCAGGTGAGGGAACTGTTTATCGTGGCTGTAACGTAAGCTAGAACAGTAAGTAACTTCTCTCTCTGACGTTCCACAGCATTACATCTAACTATAAACCACTGAAAAGCGTGCCGTGTTGTTCGTTAACAAATTGACAGTCTTAACTGTCGGTAAATCACTGTGGTATAAGCGGAATAAAGCACTTCAGAACGTGCGGTTATACGAAAATAATACACGTTTTTTTATGCAATGCAGAAAACCAAAAATAGATCCTAGACTGCTCAATTTCTCTGTAACGATTCCCGTTTCATTTTATTTTTACTACAGTACTGGATACCTTAACTGTCGTCCTACCACCCCCCCCACCCCACCCCCCCCCGTGTGTGTGTGTGTGTGTGTGTGTGTGAGAGAGAGAGAGAGAGAGAGAGAGAGATCGATCTGCTGTGTTGTAAACATTTTTTTTCTTCCTCTTTGCTTTCTGTAGGTGTGCAAACAGATATGGCTGGGCCTCTACGACGACAGAAGCTCAGCTGTACCTGACTTCAGGGAACCGCAGAAAGTCAAAGAGTTCCTCCAGGAAAAATACGAGAAGAAGCGATGGTGAGCCAGGTGGATCATGACCACGCTCATGTGCAGAGTGCGGCTTTAGAGTGGATTATATACCAGAATGCTGGGATACAGGACTGTATATCATTATACTCCTGTGAGAAATACCGTGGGTTCCGGTTCTGCATATTTTAATTTGTTGTTATAATAATAATAATAATAATAATTATTATTTCTCGCTCTATCTGGCTCTATCCCCACTGCTGAAACACAACCCCCCCCCCCCCCCCACCCCCCCATGGCATGGTGCTGCCACCACCAGGCTTCACTGGAGGTTAATGAGCAGTACCTGGTTTTTGCCCAAATAGTTCCATCTTTGTCTTATCAGACCTCCTCATACTCTGTGAGTCCTTCAAGTGCCTGCAATATGTCTTTGACTCTTCATACTGATGTGTTAGCCATATTGTAGAAGCAGCAGGTCAAAAATAACGCGGGGTTTTTTTTTTTCCTTCTCCTGTTGCTGTATCCGTTTCTGCACCTGACGATATCTAATAACCCCCTAATGATAATGATAATGATAATGATGATGATAATGACCCTGGTGTTCTCCTCGTCATTTGTTCTTTCATGTCGTTGTGATGCCTCATTAGCCGCTCTAATGCATTTAAATGGCTCCATGACACCTGGATATCTTTTACATTATCCCGTCTTTGCTCTCAGGTATGTTCCTCCAGACCAAGCCAAGGTGGTAGCCTCAGTCCACGCCTCAATGTCGGGTTCCTCAGCCAGCAGCACAAACAGCACTCCGGAAGTCCGGCCGCTGAAAACCCTGCTGGGAGACTCGGCGCCTGCTCTACACCTGAGCAGAAACACACCCAGCCAGGTAAGAACACACACACACACACACACCTCTGGGAGCTTCGCATCACCTGTGTATGGCTGTGTGCTGCTTTTACACCAACCTTAATGCTGTGATGTGAACAACTTTCATGGTCATTTCCCAGGAATTGGGATTGAATAATATATCAGATTTTTTAAAAATTAGATTTATTTGCTGCAAAATCAAGAATCGTTCACTAAGAAGTGCATTCATTCTTTACGCAGCACAAATAAACGGGCTCCTGCTCCCTGTAATGTGCACTGCGTAGGGTATCGGCTCCTTTCCTGTGTAGTGCAGTGAAAAGTACCAGTCGAGAATCTCTCACTTTCTCACTAAAGTATTTTCTCTAAATGTCTTTGTTGTCTCTCCCTGTTTACTGTAATCTCCTGGCTCTGTCTGAACAGTTTTGTTTTGTTTTTGATTTTGTTTTTTTTACCTGCGTGTTTTGTCCCTCTCAGTCCCCTGTAGTGTCGCGTGTTCAGTTGACCCATCAGGACAGGAAGTTCGATCTGCTCAGCGATCTGGGCGGAGACATCTTTGCCGCTCCGGCATCACAGTCTGCGGGCAGCTCCAGCTTCGCCAACTTTGCCAACTTCAATAGCCATCCAGGTAGAACTCTCTCCTGTAAGACACACACACACACACACACACACACACATGCCTCAACATACGAGAGCGCTTACGAGTCCAAAGACGTCATTCAGTATTTTATCATTCGTTCTGTTTCAGTGGTGATTCCATGAAAGCATGAATTTCAGTTCATCATTTCATCTTTCATGACATGTTGTGATGCCTGGCACGATGTGTGTGAGGTTTATTCCATGTTCCTACATCTCTCATTTCTCATCCCATTTGTGTGTGTGTGTGTGTGTGTGTGTGTGTTGTGGCCTCCAGCAGCACAGAATGCTAACGCTAGCGCAGACTTTGCGAATTTCGATGCGTTCGGGAGTTCTGCTGCTGCCGCCGCGCCGAGTGCCGCGTTTCCCTCTGCCCCACAAGCACCATTTCAGCCTGCACAAACAGGTATATACACACACACACACACACACACTCACTGTATTCATGTTCATGTTCATTCATCTGCACTTCTTATTCACCCCCATTTATCTCCTTACACTCCAGTGTTTACTCCACGTCCGTCTCCGTCATGCCTCATCTTCAGAATCTGTTCTCTTTCCGCGTGTGTGTGGGTGGAGCTAAGTGCCACTGTACTGCCTCTGATTGGTGAATTATTGGGCTGTTCCGATATTTTTATGTTGCTTTTAACTCCTTATAAATTTTTTGGTCCCTCATGGATGGTTTCTGTCTTTGGATTACTCAGTTATTATTATTATTATTATTATTATGCCTTCTCATTTCACTGCTTATGCATTAGCGTTCTCAGACCTGCCGTTCAGCCGCAGTGTGGGAGAATTCCCCTCCACGCTGCCCTGCTGGCTGCTCGGAGCAAGGTGTGTGTGTGTGTGTGAGATGGTGCTTGGAGCACAAGTCGAGGTAGAAATTACGCAGATCATCCTGGTGATGTCGCAGGCTAAAATGGCTTTTGTACTGAGCACAGAGATCTTCACTTTACTCCTTCAGTTTCTAAAATATAGCTGAGTTTTACATTTGATTTTTACCAGAGATCCATGTGAAATCAAGTTAGGGCAACTCCTAGATGTCTTTCTGTCTCCTGTCTTTGTTTACTACTTGAGGTGAAACATAATGGCGTTGTGGAATAGTTTTAATGCGCCATACACCCCGAGTAACATGCCAACATGCCTGTGTGCAATTTGGAGTCGTATTACCTGCAAACATCTCCTCCTACTTTCACAGGTACTCAACCAGGTTCAGATCTGTTATCGTGCCTTGCAGCAGTGTCCAGTGGAAAAGCGCTAAACGTTTGCGTGTGTGTGCTGTTTGTCGGCTTTGTCATTCTGTAAATTCTTCTCCTGAGGAACCTTGAATGAACGTGGTCAGCATTTGTCTGTTTTTTTTTTTTTAATTGTGCTGGCAGACTTGTACACGTTCCTGACTGTGTGCTTGTAGAAATGTACATGGCCTGTATTTGGATTCTTCCTGACTGTCCTGAGAAACGAATAGTTCTCCTTCAGATGACGCTGTGCCGGTTCCTAAGGGAATAGTTTCACCGTCTCCTCCTCTCTTACAGGTGGCTCAGCAGGACTGGCCAATGCCAATTTTGCCAACTTTGACAACTTCCCGAAGTCTTGCAGTGCCGACTTTGCCACGTACGGCTCCGCCCAGGCCAACTGCTCTGGGGGTGGGGCTAAGACAGACGGAGGCGCTGTACCTGCGGACAGGTATGCTGCGCTTGCTGACCTGGACAACATCTTCAGCTCTGCCAAATCTGAACAAGGTACTCGTCAAACACTCACACCACACAAATCAAATACCACTCACTGTGAGTTTTGGTGCCATATTCAACATTAATATTAGGAGTTAGCCTTATTTTCCTATTTTTATTGATCTCTGTTTCTTTTGGTTCTCTTGTAGGTTCGAGCTCAGCTCCTCCCTCTGCAGGTGTGGGTCCGCCCCCTCCTCAGGCGGCCATGTTGGGGGGCGATCGCTACGCTGCACTGGCTGCACTAGACACCGCCTTCAGCACCCCAGTTCCCAGCAGCAGCAGCAGCTTTGGCACTGCCACCAGTACCCAGGGGTAAATAACAAAAAATAACTGTTTACCTAAAACACACTCATAATAAAAGTGTTAATGTAACCGGCGCATGTCTGTGGCCAAGTAAACAACTTCGCTGTAAACAAGATCCTTTTTTTAGTCATCAAGATATTTAAAGCAGGGGTTTGAGTGGTGTCCATTAATAAACAAATCTTAGTGTCCTTCGCCAAGTGTATAAGGTTTCTGTCTCCGTTTTCGACAATCCCTCAAAGCATCACTGTTCCATCAGGCTTTTCAGTACACAGAATAAAGTAGAGAGAATTCGAGTGCGTGAGGACGTCTTGAGTGAGCTTATGCTCCGTAAATTCTCCTGTTTTCCTTAAGTGCTGCTGCTGTTTCTCCCAACCAGATCTCTGATTTCTAGATCTCCAGCTGTCTGACATATCAGGTCATGTTTTTTCTGCACAGCTGGAGTATGTATCCAGAACAGCGTACTCATTCAATATTGCCTCACTTGTGGGTCTTTCTTGGACTGATAGCCCTAGCATAGAATGTAAGTCATGTAGCCTACCAGTCCCTGGAAACTATAATTAAACGTTTGAGTCGATTCGTCTTACTTGTCGTACATCCTACTAAGTCCTGTACCACTCTCTTATTGCAAAGTTTGCTCTGAGCATATATATATATATATATATTTAGCCCATCCACCTCAAGGTTTTCACATATTGTGTGTTCTGAGATGCTTTTCTGCTCACCACGGTTGTAAAGAGTGCATATCTGAGTTACAGCAGGCTTCCTGTCGGCTCGAACGAGCCTGGCCTTTCTCCTCTGCCCTCTCTCATCAAAACGGCGTTTCCGCCCACAGAACTGCAGCCCATTCTGTGTAAACTCCAGAGACTGTTGTGCATAAATCCCAGGAGATCAGCAGTTTCTGAACCGGCTCGTCTGGCTCCAACAACCGTGTCACGGTCAAAGTCACTCACTGAGATCACATTTTTGCTCGTCCTGATGTTTGATGTGAACGTGAACTGAAACTCTTATCTGTAGCTGTGTGATTTTATGCGGTGCATGACTCTGCTGATTGTACATTCCTGCAGTAATCCAGGTCTACAGGTATATTAACAATATATTAACTGATCTATCTAATATCTAAAGGCCTTCGCTGATGAAATATATAGTAGTTTAGGCTACCATTTCTGTGCTTTAAAAAATGAGACCAATACAAAATCCCGAACAGATACTGAAACGCTGAGTGTATTCGTGCCAGCCCTATTATTTTCCTCTTTGTGGTTGATGATTATACAGGTTGATTTATTTTTTGCTCATTCCTGCATCGTAAGCGCTCAGGATACCCAGATACACTACTCACATGCACATTGTTGGCATTACTCATCTCGTATTTCCCTCTCTCCCGCTTTAGGTCTGTCTTTGGAGCCCCTCCTGGAGTATCTGCGCCGCAGCCCCAGCAGGCGGTGCTGCCCCAGGGCTTCGGAGGTAAACACCACCAATAACATGACCTTAGTGGGGATGTTCATGGCTCTAAAACGCTTTGTATGCTGCCATATTCATCTTAGTATCATGGCTTTGTTCATTTACAGAAATTTGGTGATGTGACATGAATGCTATTCACGGGTCTGTATACCTACAATGCAAATTATGTATCATGTACCAGGGCAGATGAGAAGCACGTGGTTATCTTACTGTGTGTGAGACCTTCATTTCAGTTCACGAATTGCGATGCAATCCAGACACGACCAGACCGAAGATGCCGTATTGGACACTCGAGACTCACACGTGCGTTCCTAGTGAACGAGGAAGAACCACCATCATGTGTCTCCTGTAAAACAAGAATGATCGTTAAGCATATATTCCTGGACTGTCCTACTCTTAACAATGCTAGACAACGATTCTTCCAAAATGTCTCACCAGGAAAAATCCTAGAATTCTTAGCAAATATTAGAGTGAAGGACCAACTGCTGCTGCTGCTGCTGCTGCTGTTGACGCCGTTGGAATTAAAAAGAACAATACATGAAACTAGTTGACATACGATGCAGTATTTGCAAATAAATACTGTTGTCATAGAGCCATCTTTCTCTGGAATGTTCTTGCCAGGTTGGTGCTGGTTCCCAATGACAATGAGGTTCATAGAACCACTGTTATTCCTAACTAGGATCTAGTTCACCCATGCTAATCGGCAGGAGTGGTGAGCATCACCGGGGTAACTTATTTCACAATATATTGATCCACACTAACTGGAAAGGTGTTCGTAGCTGACCGGTGCTCTCAGGCTCCCGGGATGAACTAGGGTTAACCTTGTAGAACCTGGAGAACGTGCACTGTGACTCTTGAGTAATGCCCCTGAGGAGGAGATGGATCTCGTACAGTGGTATATGATGGGGGGGCGGGGCTTCCAGTGCACCGCAAGGCCCTGGTGATGTTCACCATCCCGTACGTCAGTTATTGAGTAGACAAAGGCGCCCTTTTTTTTGTCTTTCTTCAGTGACAGATGAAGAGTTGGTCTGCATGGTACAGTGTGTACCACGGGATGTGTAACGGGCACAAGAAGGAACAGTCTGCAGGTTTGTTTACATGGAGACACATGCAAGGCGTTCTTATCTCCTGATAGCAAAGATCCTCATTTCAGTTTGTCATCTTTCATCGGTTCGGAAGGAAGGAGTTCCCACGCCAGGCTTGTGGGGAATCGTAGCAGGTGGAGGTTTTTGTTTTTTTTTGTTTTTTTTTTTTCAGAAAGGTTGTATAAGGTTTCTGAGAGATCTCCAGAGAGATGCCATCCACAGTCAGTATTTCTGGAATCACGCAAAGCACCGGATCACGTCGATGAAGTGCACACCATTCATGGAACAGCCTCCACCTAAGGGCTTACTAAAGGCTCAGAAGAGATTTCTTGGCTGCTTGGTCAATCCATGGTTGATTCATTCCAAGGGGCCAAACCCTCAGGCACAGCATGACTGGCAATCCGATCTGCCTCACGTTGGGATAACAGTGTGTCTCAGTGAATCTAGCTTCATGCTGATCGTGTGGCATGTTTTGGTGTTACGGAGCGCCTTTCTAAGTTGACGTGGAGTGCCGCACTGCGTGAGAAGACTGGCCTGCTCTTTGGTCAGCGTACGTAGAAGCCGGTCAGACATCAGGGGAGTCGAGGCCACTTGCATGCAGCTAGAAAACACCTGTGGTGCTTAAGAGAAAGCAAACCTTAAACGTCAGTGTTCTCGGCCAGTGAAGACGTGAAAATAGCCATCAAGTAGATCCAGTGACGTGAACCAGCAGGAATTCCATGCGAGAACCTCAGCATATAGAAAGGACAAGGAAGCTTGTTGAGCACAACCATGAACCATGGGGTCAACCTGCATGGTTCAGCTACTAGATCATTATCAGCCTGGACGAATCCTCCAGCCACGACTGTGTTCCTCTGATGAGAAACGCTCAGGATAAAGAGACTATAAAGATCAAATGATCAAATTCAGCTGATCCATGGGGGAAGAGGGTTAAATGAAGAAAATAACTAACAAACAGTGATGTGTGTGTGATGGCTAATAGGGCTAGGCAAGCTAACAAGTGAAAGGGCAAGTTGGATGAAGTGCCATATTGTGTACATGTGATCTAATTATAGATATAGATATAATAATATAGATATTAATAATAGAAGAATAGGACAGATGGGTGTATGATATTTCCAAATACAGTGTCATGCATCATGCTTTTTTTTTCTTTGTTTTTTTCTGTCCATCAGGCCCATCAACGAATCCCTTTGTCTCTACTGGCTTACCACAACCTGGTCCTCCCTCGAATCCGTTTCAGGCCAACGGGAGACCAGCAGCAGGTAAGGGGTCCGGGATGGGATTTACTGTCTTACTCAAGGACAGACAAAATGTTTCATCTATCTCTTCTTCTTTTTTTTTTTTTTTTTTTGTCTGAGAGCATAATCACGACCAGAGCATGCATCCATGTGAGGGGTAGCTTGAGTAGGACAGCAGTAGCTCTGGGTGTTCTCAGTTATTCAGGCCACCAGAAGGCATTGCAGGGATGTGGACTGGGTCACACACACTGCGTGTGTCTGTATTCGAAGAGGTTTATTACTAAACGCAGTATATTTACTGTTGGCCGTTAAGGATATTTAATATTAGATATTAGTAAGTATTCCATATCGCACTTAGTCTCCAGAGCTGGAGTTCGTGCTCCGATCTGAGGCTACGTTTACACGACAACGATGTAGTCAAAAACGGAAAAGCTTTTCTCGCGCGTTTTCAAAAAGTTTCACGTATACACGACAACGTTTTCAAAACGATTCGCGTTTACACATATCCGCGATAACGGCCAAAAACGCTGTATCACGTCCGCCAGGCCAGTAGTTGGCGCTGTCACCTTGTTGGTAAACAGGAACACTTTGCTGAAGAAGCGTTAGCAAACTCTTGAGCAGCAACGACACTACCATGTACTCCGCCGTTGCTGTGTATATTCGTTACCTCGCCTTTACGATAGACACGTACTGCGCATGTCTACGTACCGAACACGTGCTACGCACGCGCATGACGTCACCGTTTTCAAAGATTCCCGTATTGGGTGTGTACGTGGAGACGATAACGGCGGCGTTTTCAAAAACTTGCGCTTTCAA
>CM075016.1:741393-751430 GCA_037576675.1 Pangasius sanitwongsei | reverse complement strand
AGCTCATTTCCTTATAAAACTGCACACACTGCACCTGAGACACTGTTTATTTATTTAAAGCGAAGGATCGTCACATTTAAATACTGACTCTGTTTCATTTATTACTGTTTACTGCTCTTTATAGGATTTTTTTATGTAAAAACATTTAATTTCATTATTTTTGAAGGCATCTTTGCTCTACAGCATTTCTTTGCACAGTACTGTATATAGAAATTTCTAGCGTATGTAGCTGCCATATTTTAGGGCTGCAGTCTGGTACTGTTTATAACACACCTGCTGACATTCCTGGTCATTTCACTCCGTATCTCGGGTTGAGGTTCAACTCTCGTAACGCACTAATGTGTTTTATATCTGCAGTAATTGGTTTTCAGATGTTGTTTTTGCTTCTCTAACAGGATCTGGGTGCTCTGCATCGTTGCAATCAGCATTTGCTGGATCCCTGTGGTCCAGGCTGCCCAGAGCGGTCAGTTATTCGACTATATCCAATCAGTAACTAGTTACCTGGCCCCGCCTATAGCAGCAGTCTTCTTTCTGGCTATTTTTGTGAAGAGAGTTAACGAGACGGTAATTGTCATTTATCTCTTTAATAAGACTATGAAGGAAATACCTTTTCACATTCATATTCACAGACGAGTGACAAATTAAAAGAAAAACTGGCGTGTATTATGCTGTGTGTGTGTGTGGGGGGGGGGCATTATTTATTGTGCTGACTTGATTCAGGTCTACGTGGCACTGAAGGTTCACTTCAAATAAAGACATGATGAAACACTTCTATCCTGATGGGAGTGGTCTCATGCAGAATGGCCCCGCCCACATCTACACAGCACACGGGCTCAGTGAAGAATGGTTTGATGAGAAAGAAAATGATGCGAATCATATTCTATGGCGTTTGCAGTCACATGATCTAAACCCAGTCGAATACCTATGGGAGACGTGTTAAGACACTGGTCTCCAGCTGAACAATGTTAATGCCTCCAGTACAGATCCAGACACTTGTAGAATCTGCGCCATGGCACACTGAAGCTGTTCTAACGGCTCATGGTGTCCCTCATAAATGAGACACTTTATGTTGGGTTTTCTTTCATTTGTCACCTGTCTTTATCTGCTCTGAGAACTCACTGCGTTTCTATCATATCTTATTCCTTCAAGTTCCCATAAAATAGCTTCTTAGTCGTGATTCGATTCCATACGTTGACGTATTTCCTTCTGAAACAGGTGCCAGAGTGACGTCAGGTTCTTGACTCGCACAACAGCCAATAGCGTTCGAGATATACCACACCACTCAGTCTGAACGTAGCTAGCTAGCTAAATATGGAGAACAGTGACAAGGTTTATGAGATACTTTTACTTTATGCAGAAGCCCAGACGGTTTTTAAAGACAGAATCATGTTCTCCATCAGTCTAAAGAAGCATATTCCCACACTGAAGAGCCCCTAGATGGTAAAACACCTCTGAGACAAGTTGTTATACATAATCACCAATTCGCACAAACTCCAGCTTCTTCAAAATAAATAAATTCCAATTATTTTTTACTCAGCCAAGCGATGGTTAGGAAAGTGAACAGTATGCAAAAAGACCTGCGGGGGCGGGACATCTACGGCCCTTGAGAACATTTAATTGAGCAATCATGAAAGTTGCGACTAGTTATAAAACATCATAAAAGTTTTGATCGTGTTCCCAGAAGTCATGAAGTATAAAATTAAAATGAATATCGCCAAAACTATTTTTTTTCTACAGATATACTATCGTACTGACGTCCATAACACTAAGGGACAGAGCAGAAAGTTCACATACTTGTTAGGTTATGGCTGTACAGAAGAAAAACATCTTTAGTATGATCTGTATGCTGTTTTACATTTAGGAAAGTTATTAACAAAGCCTGCGTTCCAATACTGTTTTCATTATGCACCTGTAAGTCATGAAGTCGGCTAGAGAGACGGGAAGGACAGAATACACGCTGTCCTAAAAAAAAAAAAAAAAAAAAAGGAAGAACAACAATGTAGTAAAAGTGATTTCATTAGCGATATCTTTCGAAAGCTGTAGTCATATTAGCTTGCTAACTAGTCAACGAGTAAATTTAGTCAGTTGTATCAACGGAGTAGTCGGCTACACAAACCCTGATTATTTATTCTGATTAAATGTACAAACAAGAGCATTTTAAAATGGTACTGGAACATAGAGAGGATATAATGATTATAATCCTGATTTGTTTTATTCCCTCTGTTAGGGGGCTTTCTGGGGCCTGATGGGTGGCCTGGTCATGGGCTTGTGCCGCATCGGTCCCGAATTCTACTTTGGATCAGGAAGCTGTCTCGTTCCTTCCAAATGCCCTCCGCTTATTTGTGGGGTTCATTACCTGTACTTTGCCGTGCTGCTCTTCTTCTGCACTGGCGTTCTAGTGCTCCTTGTGAGCTGCTGCACGCCACCTATAGACGACAAACACGTAAGTGGATCCTCAGCACTGGACAGTTTCCTTACGATTATTCAAATGTTCTTCTCTAGTCACATCTATACTCACCTTCAATTCACACAATTCTCTCCGCCAAGCTTCACCGGCTTGTCTTTAGCTTGCGGTACTCGAAGGAAGAGAGGGTAGATCTGGACTGGGAGGAAGAGGAACGAGGAAGGAACGCTCGCAGAGAAGAGGAGGAAAAAAATAAAGCTGTGTGTCATGAGGACAAAAGTAAGACATCCAATAAGCACGTAGTTACATTACGTAAAACATAAAGCACAACAGGACGTTGTTTGGTTTCAGCAAGTCCCCGAGTGCTTTGTTCCGCTTATACCACAGCAGTTTGCCAATTTTTAATTAAAAGGAGTGTCATTTTTTTTAAATTTATACCTCCATTTTATGTAGTGGAACGTGTGTTAAACAAGTTAGTTCCTGTTAACACTTATAACTGGTGTACACAGTCATTCCCTTACTCTTCTCCGTCTCTTGTTTTTGTCTCTCTTTAATAAGTTAATAAGAAAACAAAAAATTAATGACGTCATGTTACTGAGGGTCCTTCCAAAAAGCAGCGTCCATCGCACAAGTCCGTGTTTAAGTTACTGTAGAGATGATAACGTTATCAAAAACCCTGCAGCCAGAACTACTGTCTGAGGCATGCTGTTAGAGAAAATTCATCAATTAATAACTGTCAACAAAATCGTTAAAATACTAATAATCAAACTTCTGAATCTTCTGTTTCTCTCCGTAGCAGAAAATGGGGGTAAATCTGGACTTGCTCGATTAATTGCCTGGTTCTGTGGCTTAAGTGGCTCTCAGGCTCCTGAACCTACTGAAGAAGAAGTCAGAGAAGCATCGAAAGAGCTGCCAGATATAAGCGAAGACCCGGTCTGGAAGCACTTCGTCAACGCTAATGCGCTGATCATGATGGCAGTGGCTGTCTATTTTTGGGCTTTCTATGCATGAGAGGAACTCGCGTAACTTTATCTGTTATGTGAATCTGTAGAAGCGCAAAAAAGATAACGTCACAGATCCTACAACGTAGTTACGTGTTGCTGAACGTATTCAGAAATGTATTCAGTGCCTTATTCTATCCTGGTAATCTATAAAATGTGAACACGGCACTAAGGCTTTGATTTTGGACGTTTGCTTTGATCCGATTTTTGGTGAGTATGAATTAATTCAGTATCAAAGGCCAAAGACAGACTGAAGTTCTGTCATTATATTATTTATTATGACATTAAAAATCCCCAACAATAACGTCATTTCACACTGCATTAGAGCCCGGCGTACAGCATCTTCTACCTTCCTGTAATTAATAAAAGAAAAACTATGACAAGTGTATCTCTGGCACTGAAGTGTGAAACATTTGCACTTGTTTTTTTTTTTTTTTAAAAAAAAAAAAAAAAAAAAAGGTCATTTAATAGAGACACCAGTTTTAAATAACTTTTATTTACTTTAGAGGCAAAAATTCCCTATAGCATCAGCTGACTGCGAAACCTACAACGGTCTCCCAAACCAAAGGGCATCATCAGCATCAACATTTGATTCTGTTTGAAAGATTGTAGATGGAGCGAGCAGACGGAATGAGCTTAAGGCTGAAACCTGATGGGGTTTTTTTGTTTTTCTCACCAACAGAAAGCAGAGACGGGTTATTAGCGACCTGGCTGGTGCTGGGGCACGGCGGAGGAAAAGTCTGAACAAGAAAAAACATTTGTTTCGATATTGATCTTATTTTTGCAAACATTGAAACCCACCCCAAAAAAAAAATTAACAAAAATAAAAAAGGGAAGGAAGGAAGGTAAAGAATTCACTCATTCACACACACACAAAAAAAAATGAAACAAATGAGAAAAAAAAAAAAACATAAGCAGTAGAACTGATGATTACAAAGTGACATCAGGTATTTGTAAAGTGACATCATTTTTGCTCTTTTTTGCCCCCGGGTCTGTAAAGAAAACATGACATCCGACCTCAATACATTTAATAACTTCAGCAAGACACGTCAACGCCTAGCCTGCGGGGTTTGGCAAGGTTGGGATCGGCTTCAGTGCTGGGTTTCAGGAGAACACTGCCAAGCCAGAAAGAATTTCTAACCAATTTACAAATACGGGTGAAGGTTTAGTCCCATGCAGCAGACGTTAACCTCATTTAATCAGCGCTGGGATTCGGGCGTCAGCGTCACTCAGCATGTTATGGCCGTAAGATTTAAGTATGCTGCTGCACTGCTAAGAACTGATACTGACATGATAGCAGGGTTAACAAGCTGAGGAGGGGAAGCAGGCTCAACCATAAATATTACACCATCATGAGGTTTAGGCAAAGTGAGAGTAAGAAAGGAACCCAGAATCGCCCGAAGCCTGTCTTCACCTCCCATCGTCTCTTTTGGCGCGGGCCTGAACCATGTCACATGGCTGTACCCAGTTGTTGTCGTGCAGTCCAACTCGACAGCCCGGCGTGTCCTTGTCCGTGCGCCGGCAGCACATCCAGTACGAGCGTCCGTAAGGCAGGTCGTGGTGGTAAGGTTTGGGGTGCCAGCGGCAGAGCGAGACGTCCCCCCGCTCGTACTGCCGCTTGCACTGCTTGCAGGGGTCGTCGCGATACAGCGGGTCCTGGTTCCAGCGAGAGTCTGTGGCGCGCACGCCGTAGGTCTCGATTAGGGCCTTGAAGTCATGGCAGGTGCACTTCAGGGCTGCTAGGGAGCGGGTGGGTAAGTAGCTGAAGATGTTCACCATGATGTGGTCAGGAAGCATGAGCATATACTGCCGTGGCTCCAGAAGCCGCTGGATCTGGAAACGGATCTCCAGGAAGTCGTGGGAGACGTGACGATAGAGGCGGCAGAGAGATTTATCGGCGCACTCTTCCACGCCGGCAATCGGGCTGGCCGGCCTCTCTACCGCGCTCCCTACCGGGCCGCTGCTGTTTGCACGATCCAAAGAGCACATTCCACTGGAGATCCCAGAACCACTTTCATCCTCAGCGGACGGGCTTTGGAGAAAGAAAAGCTGGCCAGGTGGAGGTTCTTCTAAAACGTCGGCTCGGTTCGCCCCACTCGGCATAGCTATGCAAACAGTCTCTTCTTGGACGTTCTCTGTGCTGTCCTTACCGTAGAAGACACACTGGTCCACAGCTCCTGTGACTACAACTTCGACGTGGAAGCCAGTCACCCGCTCACGAGCCACGGCCTTCTTCTCTCCGGAGCAGTGGTCTGGGGTGTGGTCTGCAGCCGTGGAGGGAGGCCGCTCAGTGATGTCTTCTCCTGTGGAATCTGATTTTGATGAGCCAGCCAGGACGGTACTGGAGTCTCGAGATGAAGGGCTAACCAGCTGGTAAAGGTCACACGTAATCTTTTCTTTGGCCCTGGTTGCTGCCTGCCCTGCTCCTGTCCCACAGCTCATAAACATGCACCTGGGGCGACCTTCAGGCTCAGACTGGGACCGCGGATCCAAACTAGACACCCGGAACGCGATCCTAACTTCCCCTCGGCCGTGGCTTTGGCCGTTTTCCCCGGTGTCACCGGCACAATCCCGGTCTTTACCGGAGTCGTGAATCTGAGGCCGCAGTATTGTACTCTCAAGGTTTTGCTGCTGAGACTCGAAGCGCGCTACTGCCTGAGCGACACGTCTGGATTCTTGCCGTTCAAAGTCACTTTTTGACGTTGGGGCAGGAGGAGAAGATTCTGAAAGGAACACGACAGGCGGAGAATCTGAAACAGAATTGTGCAGGACCGCATGCTGCTGGCTGCTTGAGGTGATTTGTCCTTGAGCTGCCATGCCTTGCAAGGCCATGGCCGTGCGCTGCTCAACAAGAGCCACCATCTCTGCTACAGACAGCAGATCGGTCTCGTTCACTCCAACGCCGTCCTCCAGGCAGCTCGGCTCCGACGGTGGTGGCTCCGAGGTCTCGTTCTGCGCTCTCGTAGACGGGTCGTACGAAGAGCAGCGGCGACGGCGCTTGGCCTTGGTACAGTCTGTTGCCCAGTTTCCCTTCACCTTCATGGCACTAGGTCTCGGAATCCCTGCTCCTGTACACTGGTGAGCAACGAAAAAGGCAATTTTCTCCTTGGTGTTGCCTGGTTTGATGACGTACCACGTATCGAGCAACACCCTGCCATCTTCCATCTGTGAAGCAGGAGAAGGCGGTGCAGGTGGTGCGGGTGCCTGGAGGTTGGACGACGATGATGATGATGATGATGAAGCAGGAGGAGTGTTCTCAGTGCCCACATCCTCATTATGCTCCTCGGCAACTCCGCCATCGTCTATGGACGGACAGCCGGCGGTGTCGGCTTTACACAGAGCAGATGCTGTTGTCCCGCCGCCAATCGTGCCATTGCTGTAAGGCTTGTTCTGCGAGTAGGTGCCGAAGGGACGCGGGCACCACAGTCGGATGTGGGAAAAGGTGTCGCGGTTCATCATGAGCCCTTCATCAAGAGCATATCTGCCACTAAGCCGGGCAGTTATTCTGCTCTTCACCACTCACTCATTCTCGTTGTTCATGGCCTGAAGTCTCCATCAAAAGTTTCAATCTAAGGAAAAAAAAAAAAAAAAACATGTTTATTTATGTATGATGAGACGTTACATCTTAACATAACTACCTCGTACAATAATCACGTCAGAACAGGGCTGTATTATTATTATTTACCTACTAACATGACGTACAATTAATGTTCGCTTTAGTAAACACGTGTTTAGACACGTCAGAGATTTTGTCTAGTACGATAAGCTCTTTCTGGACTGGATTAAATTTACACTGAGTCACGGAATCATTTCCTATTTTACAGGTGATTTTATTTCCGTCCGGATCGGCCATGTCGGCGCGTTTCTCCGTCCTCCTCTGAGAAAATTAGAGTTTTGAATTACCTCCTGTATCGTTAGTACACTAGATACAGGATATCTGTATATGTATTTCTATTCAGATGTCACCTCACGTTTGGGGGGGAAAGAAAAAGATGTTTGAAGACGTTTGCCCCTTGCAGTGTTTAGTCTCGTAGCGAGCGTACGAGTGACCCTCTCCCAGAACACTTCCCGAGTCGTGAAATGAAAATCGGACGCTTCTCCATATGCGTGATGGTTGTTTCGTTGAATTTTTTATGCTGGAATTTTTTGTTCGTCTCTTCGCCTGGATGCCACGAGGTGATCGGAGCATGATCATGTGACCACGTGACGGAAACATCCACGGTGCTGATCAGACGCGAGGGTTTCATCACCGAGCACAAGAGCCGTGTAAAGTAAAAAAAAAAAAAAAAATCGAATCCGATCCGAATAGAGAGAATTCTCACACGAGTTTATAAGATTAAATTCATCTGTATACGTAAACATTTTACTCATTAACCACACGTGCATCATCATGGGTGTGTGTGTTTATTTACTAGAGAAATTCTTTTCTTTCCACTCTCACAACCAAAACTAGTTAAACTAGTTAAAACGTAGACGCGGAAAATATCTGCCTTTCTGACATCGGTTCAAGTGACACGTAAATCAGTAAAAAGTACACCTGTAATAACTAAAATAACATTCAGAACAAAAATCTGAACAAAAGAAGAAAGAATTTGAAGAGTAATTTAGCAAGGAATTGTTTTTCCCCCCCCTCTGTAACATCAGACACCTCTGAGTAACTCGAAATGGCCAAATATTCCACATTAGACACGATTAATCTACGCAGATGTGACAAAGAACCTTAAGGTTTTATAGCTTTCTCACTACAGGAGTCATCTAGTCAGCCTGGATCTAGCTAAGGTGAGGTAACTGCTGAAAACTGGGATCATTTAGAGCTTTTTCTGATTAATCTGAAACGTAGATTAGATTAGATTAGATTAGATTAGATTAGGAAATGTCAACACTGCATCTGAACCTCGCACACTTCACTTCACTTCACTGATAAACAGCTAGCAGCTATTAACTCACATCTTTTAAGAATTAAAATCACCTGATGACATTGCTAGCTGTTAATTAATTAATGCAGGAAGCGAAAATATTTTAAATATTCGGGAAATAAACTCAAATCTCAATCAGAGGAAAGTACAGACTGCAAGCTAGCTCGCTAATTTTGTCCTAGCCAAGTTAGTGTTCAGCCAGAGAAATAAAAGCATTTCTCAATTTATATTACTGCCCAAGTTTTCTTTTTAAATAGTGATGATATAATGATGAGAAGTCTTTGGTTTGGAGTGTTTAAGAACAAACAGCGCTAAAAATCGTGTATCTGTTTCACAAACAAACAAACCTTTAGGCCCAAAGCTAGTTAGCTAGCTAGTTAGCTAATCGACATTATTTTTGCTAGTTAGTTAAATACCTAGATGTTTTAAAATGTACACAAACATTCTAAATCTCTCGGTTTTATAGAAACAGTTTTCTCAGCGCGTTAGTGAGGAGCAGGTTTAGCCTGTTAGCTTCACACACTCGCCTGTAGCTCATGTTATATAAATATTCACTGCGACGTACTTTTTAATCTTCTTACCTTTTAAATAACGTATTTGGGCTCCGACACAACAGCTGTCACACCACAATGACCAAAAAAAAAAAAAAAAAAAAAAAAAAAAATCACTAACGTCGAATAAAAATGTCTCTAAAAACATTTATTTAAAAAAGAAAAAAAGAAGAAGAAAATAAAACAAGGCCGGAGTGTCACAGGTCTGCTACATCAACATTAACATCAACATTAGCATTAGCCTATGACCTATAGCTGGAGAAGCTGTCCTTCCTTCCTTCCTCTCTCTCTTTCCTTCTTTCCTTCTTTCTCTCCCTTTCTCTCTCTCTCTCTCTCTCCTTCTATCGCTGTGTTTTCGACAGCTACAGACTGTCCTAATCGCACTTTAACGCATTACAGTGGTGTGATTGTAAAGCAGATGCAGTAAAGCAGGAGAGGAAGGCCATCTTGTTGACATGCAGCTGCACAGCTCCATCAGCCAATAGGAAGCGCGGGCTGAGGGCATGCCCATATATGGAAGCTCCACACTGCCCTCTCAGAGCCCTGTGCATGCACCAGAACCCTCTTCACCCCGAACCGCACTGA
This sequence comes from Pangasius sanitwongsei, assembly GCA_037576675.1. Taxonomy (NCBI): domain Eukaryota; kingdom Metazoa; phylum Chordata; class Actinopteri; order Siluriformes; family Pangasiidae; genus Pangasius; species Pangasius sanitwongsei. The sequence goes on along the minus strand of CM075016.1, from coordinate 741,973 downwards.
GGGATTAAAGCCCAAGTCCATCCTCACACACCTCCCTCATGTTCGCGTTGTGCTCGTGATGTGGTCAGTGATCCTGGTGCTGATCTGTTCGCTGGTGCTGTCTTTTCATCGCTCCTGTGAGCCGAGAGAAGCCGCCGTCTCCCGCGGTGATGTCACGCGGAGAGCGTTTCCCAGGGCCACACCTGGGTCGTTCAGGACCCTGGTGCGCTTTCACTAAACAGCTAGGATGTACTTAGTCTCTCAGGAATAACTAGTTATAGAGTTATAGAGTTCTTTAACACACCTGAGCACTGCTTATCCTTCAGCTCCCGGTCAGTACAGAGCATGGAACAGTCATTTGTGCATGTAAACGACAAACAGTTACAGAAAGCACAGCATTCGTTTGCATTTTAATAATGAGAAATTTTAGACTAAGAATTTGTAAGACATAGAAATACACTATCTGTGCCAAAAGTATGTGCACCCCTGACCATCACACCCACATGTGCTTGTTGAACATCCCGTTCCAGCTGTTATAATGAGCTCCACTCTTCTGGGAAGCTTTCCACTAGATGTTGGAGCGTGGCTGTGGGGATTTGTG